>JAQBSW010004751.1:0-65318 GCA_029291075.1 Eudiplozoon nipponicum
AACAGAAATTCCTCGCAGAAGTGCACGAATTAAGATGACGCAGTCAGCACAATGATGGAAGTATCCTTCGAGCCGTAGAAGTGAATTTAAAATAATAAATATTTTGTTTTACTAAATGGATGCGCCGTAACGACACAAGAAATTGCCGACATATTGCGTAAATTAAATTCAATTCGATTTACGCTGCACCAATGAGAAAAAGCGAAACTTGCCGTTAACCAAACATGTGCAAGTATCCATATATGGCTATTACATGGTCATTTAAGCACAGTGAATTTACCATGCAATTCAGTTGTCGCTTTTGCCTTCTGCTGTGCGTGTCTCCGACGTGCTATCTCCCACCTTTCACATACGACGATTTTTGGCCTTGCTTTACCAACTTTACCATCAGTAACGCCAATCTTGTTGCTGTACAACTAGAGAGATGAGCCAATTACTCCAGAACTTCAACGGAGTTACTCAGCGAGATTCCAACGCTACAACAGAAGGAACCACAACCCAAGTCAACCCGAGCTGGTCTCAAGAGTCTGGGAGTACTTCTGGACAACATCACACTTATGGACCTTCTCGCTATTTGTCAGAGAACGCAAGACCGGCCCTGTTAAGTGCCCCCAACAGTATTAACTCTTTATTTTATGACACTCTAACCGAGTTTGTAACGTCGTACGGAATTTACTTGAAGCTGGGGCGTTTACAACGCTTTATACAAGCAAACTCCTGTAAATAATTAATTAAAAAAATCATGTGTGTTGAGTTGGCCAAAATGACTTCTGTCGAAAAAAATGAGTATTGTCTGCACAAATGAACACTTTGACTGCGGAGTTAGGAATAATTAAGTCTTGGCTGGACGACACACATACCATAAATTCTGGGGGAACCCGCATAAACGTCCCAACCAAAATAGCTGAAGTCATCAATTATAAATGAATTTATGCTATTGATTTTAAAGTCGTTCATAAAATTAAATTTTTGAATAATTTCCAGCACTTGATGTTGCGAAAACCATGGAATACCTGTTACCAATAAAGTTTCTATTTTGCTCAATTCTGATGAAACGCCTGAAGCGTGTCACCAAAAATGTGCACCTCGATATTCTTCACGTAAGTGACTACGTGGCTTCTGGTCATTTCACTTTTGTGAAATAAATACACAGAATACTATCAATATTGAAATAACATCAGATTTTCATGTGTTTCAGGAACAAAAATCTGTTGGTTTTTGGAATTAGCAATAAATTGGGTGCAACTAAAAGGTAAAATTAGAAAATACACAAAGCCAAGAGAAAATTAAAAATCGTTGCTTCGCCAAATAGAGTGTAGTGCACATATGTATGTAGAGATTTGGTCTAAATAAGTTTGAAAATTAATTTTAAATGTCATTTCAATACGTTTACGTGGTCTAATATGCCAAAAAGTAGGTGACAGCACAGGAAAATATTATATAATAAACCTTGAATTTTATTTTATTTCTCTAATTTTTTGCTATAGGAAATTAGCATGAACGTTCGATCGACAAATTCTGCAAATTTGGGGCCGCTTGATAGTGGCATGTGGTGGTATCGGCACAGTGCAGAGAAATGGGAGCTTCTAGCCGATTTGACTGAAGGCAGCTATTTGGATGCGGTATGACAATTATATATTACTCTTATTTTTCATCTATTAATTTGCTTAAATTTGACCCTAAATCCAATGTCACATTGTCCACGCTTCGTCAGCATTTAATATGCAAATGAACGTTTATATTAGCCAAATAGTACGTACAAAATTATGGACACACTGAAAAGGGTAAACACATTAAAAAACAATACGGAAATTAGAATGAAATATTATTCTATTGTATTATTAGAGCTAGTAAAAAACCTTTATAATATCAAACACCAATATCATGCGTTTTCTTGTCTTATAGCGATTTTTCCGTTATTCAAACTATTCAAACTATGTTGACACCCATAAATATGCTATATGGCATCCCATTTTTTGACGCCGTTTATACTACGATTTGACCAAACGAGTGCATGTTCGTGAATAAGTACAGCCAATCATTCTGTTTTTTGATAAAGAAAACATGCGCCGAACATAACATATTTGGTCGTCTACATGGCGCATTCAACGTAGACACTTGAAATCGACTTTTTTGTTGAACACGTTATCCGCACGAGGTCGGCTGTACTGTGTGCCAAACGTATTGCCGCGCATACCATTAGTCAGACGCATAGGATTACTCACTCATATTTAAACTTTACAATTACTGTTTATTAGGCCCTTCGCAATAATCTATCATTTATTTGTTTATGATAATATTGGGGGGGGGGAGGGGTGGATATCAACTCAGTATGTGTTATCCAAAACACTTTCTTTAAACACAGACTGGCAACTACTATATTCAAGTTTTCACTACTTTTTTTAATCTAAAGTACGTTGATGTGTATTATGAAAAACATCTTTGCTTATGCAATTATTGTGTGCTCCATGCTTTCTTTTCCGAGAGAACAATTTTTATAAGATTGATATAATTGAACAATTATTTAATGTGTGGGTAGTGATAGTAATTAGTTAAATGAAGGTTGCGAGCTTGATACTAAGACCAATCCAATTGCATATACATTTGTCAGTATAAAGCAAGCATAGCTCAATCTAGCAACAGCAATTCATCCGGGAGACCGGTTTCGTCCGAAAAAATGTTTTCCAAATAAGATCTAAATCGGTCTATTTGTTGGATTACCATTATTGCCTCATGAATGCTTAGCTGGTACAGACAGATGCATATATAATGGGATTGCCGTTTATGCCAAGCTCGCAACCTTGTTTTAAATATTTTTTATCACCACTCGCGAAATCAAAAATTCTAAAATTATATTAATGTTCAGTTCAATACCATTTCCCCAGATAGCGTAGTTCCTGTTATACAACGACAGATTGCGAGTGGCTAATTGGAGCGCTAGGTTTGAACAGACACCATATAGCCTCAATTTTAAGTAAGTAAAAACTAAACATGTGTAGAATGCGGAAGGGTCGCGCAGTGGACAGTGCCAGAGACGCAGAAATAAGCGTGCCCAGGTTCGAGCGCTACTTGCAGCAATAGTCTTAAAAGTACTTGGAGAGTTTCCAATTGGGACGAAACCGGTCTATTAGATGAATTGCCTTTTTACATTATACGATGCCTAGTATACACTTACAAATGTATATATAATGAGATTGGAGGATATATGAAGCTCGCATCCTTGTTGTAAATAAATAATCTGAGAAAGGTATTTTACAAATCACATCGTATGTAATGATAAACGTTTTTTTGGTATGCCATATTGTAAACTCGTCGAGTAGACCAACATTATGATTTTGGTTTTACAAACCTATCAATGAATCTTTTATGTAAGCTATGCAGCATCTGGGACTGCGCAAAGAATTAGCCTATTTTATTCTTAAATAGCCATGAAAATAAATAATCATAATTGGGTCAATGCATAATCTATGAAAAAACTGGCAATATATCTATAAAACTGACCGTTAAATGGAATTTGTGCAGTAGAGAAGTCCAATTAAACACGAATTGAGGATTGTTATCTACAAAATGAAGAAAAAACTCGATATTTTAATTGACATGAGTATTAGCTAATTGTGATGCCACATAAAATTGGAAAACAAATGTTTCGCATTTAAATAATTAACTTTCTTCTGAAACTCGAATATTCCATTAATTTTGTTTAAGCATTTCATCCCGTAATTTATTAAATCTGACCAAAAGCAGATTCCAAACCTCATTAGTTGGTGTGCTTCCGCGGCAAAAAATTCCCCAAAGGCATTCTATCGTTATGCGTTTTCAGAAAGCCATAACGAATATACAGAAGAATAAATGAAACTCCTAATTGACTGACAATTAAATAATCAATCAGTCCATTTGATAACAGTGTTTTGATTTTAGTAATCACTGGCTTCGTTAATGGGAGCGTTGATTATTGTCCATGATCTAACTGAAATTGTGCAAGATTATAAATGGTGTTCAAGTTTTTGCATACATTATTCTATTCATCAAAGACAGTCCTAGTACCCTTAGCTTGATGAATGCCTGGTATATTTTTTTCCTTTTAACAATTTTTTAAGAGTTAAATACTGTTTGTTGCGGAGAACTAATATATATGCAAGTATGTATTAGGTGTTGCGAACCCAGTAACAAATTAGTTCAGTTGTGACCAGAAGGATAAACCAAAGGCAGCATGAACGGAAAGTATAATCTCATGCAACACGAAACTAATGTGCATGAGCTTAACTTTCCGTTCATGCTGCCTTTGGTTTATCCTTCTGGTCACAACTGAACCAATTTGTTACTAGGTTCGCAACAACTAATACATACTTGAATTCTTTAAGAGATCAAAGTATACTTTACGCAATGAAATGTAGCAAAGTTTTTCCCAATACTGATATTGGCGACGTATGTCAACCAATTTAACCATAATCCACTATTTCAGTTTAACGATTTTTTCAATACAAGTCAGCTTTCTGGCTAGACAAATCGTCAAACTCGATCTCAATTTATATTTATTTTACTTTTCTTGGAAATTAAAATTTTTGACCGTAAGTTAGTGTTTCTCACTGTAGTCTGATGATCCGTTGCATTGATGAAGTAAGAAGTAGAATTTTTGTTTCGGGCGGCTGTTAATTTTGTATCTGTGTTTTCTATGTTTTTTTTAACAAAACCATTGAAAAAAGTGGAAACCTTCATCTTATTAAATTCATTTTCTATACATGATAGCCTAAACTTGAGCTGTTGTTACTTTTATTTCCTATCAAGAACCTGTGCTAATTTTTACCGCCTTTGTACAGCAATATAACTAATTTTTCTTTGAAACTTTTTTAAGTTTTATAAAATCTGAATAAAAACTTTTTACCGTCAATGATAATATTTACGATTGACTAGATAGCGAAGAGACGATAGGAATTTCGAATTGCCAATTTTGGTTTACGTGTCCTGAACTTGATTTAACCATATAATGTATAACATTTTCGATTTAATTTACCTAACATCATACTATTATTTGTGAAATTTGAGGCAGATTTCGTATACTACTTGTTTTTCCCCGAAACTATAAACTATTTAACCAATCTAATTTCGATTTGATGAAACTATATCTATAAATAAGGTACTGTGTAAATCGCGAATATTTAAATAAATAATATCAGATTTTTTTAGCCTGGCGAATATGTAATTCTGCTTTCTATTTTTGAAATTCGTTCTCAAACATAATAACACAGCTACCATCAGGCCAGCTATTTTCAGCTCCAATCTCTGCTGGTAAAGACATTACTTTGGTGAGCAATTGTGGAGATACAGTAACCAATGAAAATGCAACGTCGAATATTTCGAACAGCAACGTCGAGCAAGTAGGTCATATAAATTATAAGTGTTTAGTAATTTCTGTTATTAATATTGATATATAACTGCCAATTTAGATAGCCAAAAGAATGGAATTTAGTAAGTGCATAAAACAATTTAAATAAATACAACATTGTGCGATTAAACTTCATCGGAATCAGTTTTTATTTAATTTCCAAAAAAGGTATAAAGTTTTCACAAGCACACATAAAACCTGTATACTTTCAGCTTGCGATTTTAAAAAGAGTACACTGAGATATATTTTGCAAATTAGATCTAGTTAAAATGAAATTGAACCTTACAGCATATAAACTCTCTGATTAATTCAAATTTGCAATGTTTTGCGAGAGCAATGGTATGAATAACTTCAAGGAATGATATTAGCGGAGTCTATTTATTTATCACCAGCTTGGTGTCCAAACAGCTTTCGACAATTGAATCATCGTTAAGCAAAAATGTAAAATAACTTGAACACAGTTTTATAGGCGCAATAGCGCGACGTTAGCGTATATTTTAATATTTTTCATTCAATTTCTAAATATTGTCATCCTCGGTCAGAATTTTCCACTAATGAATTAAAAGTGGAATCCCAGTGGGAAAAATAAATTTTAAAGCAGCATTTCATTTTTGCGAGTCAAATATTTGTTAAGTAAGCTACTATGAAATCTCCAAACAAAAAATTCTCAGTTTTAAAATAGCAAAAGCAACACTATACAAGAGGTATGTTTAATACGAGAGCTGTGTATTGTAACATATTAAGAATAGTATTAGTCAATTTTACTTTATGAAGAGACGGTATGGTTTGATAAAATAGACAAAAATTATTTTATTCCTTTTTTTTGAGATTGCACGGCAAATTTTTAAAATTGGTATGTGCAATCCACTTTCATAAAAAACATTGGTGAACTCGCTCAGTATAAATTCGACTTACATCTGACAAAATAAAAACATTTCAAAATCGTTGCATTTTTATGATTACATTAAATATTTCGAAAAACAGCGTCGATAAGATAACTAAACTTTAATAAACGTTTAGTAATTTCTATTAAATAAGCTGATAAAACAGTTCATAAGCGATAAATCAATAGAAAGTACAGTATAAACAGAAGGTAAATTGTGCTGAGTTTTGCGCAACTGAATTTCACCCGAATCAGCTATTCTTTCAAATATGCAAATAAGGGTGTCAATTTCTCCACTGGCTTGCACAAATAAAGTGAAAGCCCAGGCTGCGAACTGTTACAAAATCTATAATAAGACCGTTTTAGAATTAGCTTAATAATTGCAAAAAATATAACTATTTATGAACAACACAAGCATAAAATCGATAGCACGAGCAATCCTATGAGTAATCATAAGTAATTAAAGTAGCGATCTATAAATAGTTATCGCTCGCATTGTGTAACAACACTTTAGGAATTTACCGAACCAGTTTTAGTTCCGGACGTTACAGAATGTTTACATAATATATAATTATCAAAATGAGCATCTAGCACACATTTATTTTCTGGCGTTTACTTTAAATAAGCACGTATGGCCTATTTGCGATTCATTTAATGTACGAAAATGCGAAACAACGAAGAAAAATAATTTCTCAGGGCATTTTATTTTGTGGGAAAAATATTAGTTAAGTGAGCTACCATATATTCATATATATATACTATATATATATATATATATATATACTTGCTACTTTAATTTACTGCGGCTGACTCCTTTTGGAGGATAAGCTGGCTCCATTGAATTGTGACATTTCATGGAGTTTCTTGGGAATTTGGTAAAAGTGGTGTCCCCTCGACACTCGGCCTTTTGATCGAGGACGCACCTCAGCCTTTGCACATCCAAGCGCAGTCTGCAAGGCAGCAGTAAGTTGCATGGTTGCCGGTGGCTGTTGAGAGCTCATTCGTCATTCGGAAGTACGGGGTACTGTCCAGGAGTCCATGTAATCCTGTGGCTGTTGAACCCATTTGTGGCGGGGAACACACGCCGAGTCATGGTGCCGTCGTCGGGCTCATGTGGTATTTTATTGGAGATCCGATTGCCGGTCGGAGATCCACCACGCCCTGGTGACACCACCGCCATAGCCCCGTTAGCCCATGTACGATCGACCATCGAAACATGGTTGACACCGTCGTACCAGGAGGATATATATATAAATATATATATATATATATATATATATATATATATATATATATATATATATATATTTATACATTTGTCGTCGCATTTCAAAAGAAGCTCCATATATATTTAAACAGAAAGCCGGCAAAATAATACCCGTTCAATCACGATTATGTGATTAACTGTTTGATACACCACTTATTTTGTGAATCTTTAACACTATTACCAGTATGACTGTCGGGTTTCCGGTTTAATTTTTACCGAAATATATATTTTCAGTATTGTATTGCGAATATTTTACATGAAAACTGCTTTGTCGGATTTCAATGGATTAAATTTAAAAATATATTTTGGTATTTAGTTCAATAAATATTATTTTTTATAATTATATTAATAATTTAATGTTGTATAAACATGATGGTTTAGAACCCGTGTTCTCAGTTAAACTTTGAATCTCAAGAATTTGTTTTTCAATCAATCGTAATGCTAAGGAAGCCGTTTCGACCACGTTAGGGATGGTGTTAACTGCTATAAGCAAACTGCTCTTTTTACACTTTATATTGCCGATATATGTTGAGTACATTGTTACTGTGTGAAACATGCTTTATCGATTATATTCTGTTATTTTTTGTCTCTGGCTTAATATAATTAGATATGTGACAGTATCAGCATTGTATTTGGTTAAGTATGTGGATATTTGTAAAAATATCATGAACGCAAACAGTGTCAAGGACTCCTTCGTGCTAGCATATGAAATGAAGGGGAAGAACATTATACAGAATAAAATGGTCTCACTTGACGTCTCATCCTTATTTACGAACATTCCACTGGATAAGACAACGGCAATCTTGTGTGACCTGATTAAAAATGAGTTTTACGATTTCCCTCTAGACACAAATGGCATCAAAGACCTCATATTAGCATGTACAAAAAACGTGCAATTTACATTTGACGTGATATACTACCGTCAGATCAATGATGTAGCTATGGTGAGCTGTTGCACTCTTCCTGGCAGATGTATACATGTATCATCTGGAAAAAACGAGCCTAATATATATATATATATATATATATATATATATATATATATATATATATATATATATATATATAGCTTGATCAACATAACACTTTTTTTTAAGTCGTATAAGGCACAATGTATTGTTTATCCTTGAGCTATTAATACTATCATATATTAGATATTTGGCTGTACTAACAAACCGCTGTTTAAATAAGTGGAACTTTGAAGTATCTTAGCTTCAACGCACAGGTATTAATCAACAAAGTCGGTATACCTGACACTTTTAAATATTGAATATCATGTACTTCGCGCTGCAATTTGATAAATTTCTAACAGTTGTTGTCTGGTGGAATTATCAGAGTTTTAAAGTATATTCTGCAAATACACGTCTCTGATGCTTTGCTGCTTCAAAAGGCTGGAAATATTTACTCAATGTTCGCTTACAAAAGTACGAATGTGTGCACAAATGCATAAAAATCTCGGGTTAAGATAAAAAAACTTTCTTATAGCTGGCTCATTGTTATTGTGGGGGGCAACTGTTCAGCTATTTATTCATTTGAATAAAACGTAACATCATCATTGATAATCGTCCGTCGCTTAACTGATGTGCCCTAATATCGGTCAGGTTATGTTGACAAGCGAATTCATTTGTACTTTATACTTGATTTATATTTGGTTATTAAATGTATTGTATTAGTGATTATTTATCTTGTGCGAACTTGGTTTAAATACTTTAACAAAATGCTTCTTTTGGCAAGCAATGAATTTAAAAAAAACATTTAAATAAATACAGAGACCTTGAATTATTTGTTTTACCTGAATTTTTGAAAGTACTTTAAGTGTGTGAGTTGAAGAAACCGCCCTTTCATAATTGCACTGGGCAGAAAACGGTTGAAATGTAAATGTAAGGCGTAACCAGCAAATAGTGCTTTCTACGTCAGACCACGTGAATTTTTATTAGCTGTTCTCCTTTTACTCCAATCAATAACAAAAGTTCCGTTCCTTTGATTCACAGCTGTTAAGCTATTTCATTTGATTTTTCCACAGATTGCTGGCATGTTTAGCACAAATCAACAATTTTTAATGTATATCTAGATATTTCGGGTATATTGAGACATAAATTAGCTTAAAATGAGGATTCTAGAAAACAATTTAGATCTGAATTTCCCGAAAATATCCAGTACAATTTAAACAAATTTAAAACTAAAATTTGTTTTTATGTTAAATTTTTAAAATATAAAACATACAACGAAGTATAAATAAAGAACAACACACAAGCATATGAACATATACGCACAAATTATTATTAAATTTATGTTCAAATCCTGCGTAATTTTCGAAGAAGTAATGTCAAAATAACTGGCTAAAGCTTTAGTCTAGTTCCTCGTACATGATTCTTCTTAACCAAATTCATAATAGCGCTATACACTGATTTAATTAAAATATTTCTATGCATTACATGAATCTTCTAAACTATGTCTGATTTAAAGCAAAGAGCAATAGCCTATGTACATAAATAACTGTAGAAAACGTAAAAATATATTTTACAAATCTTCCTTTCACTGCTTCTAATATACTAGACTACGATTTTTATACTGGATTTCACATAGGAGCTACGTATTCCAAGATTAGCTTAATCAAAATTATATATATATCGTTCATTCATTCTTATCAATGCAAATTTGTTAGCAAAAACTACTATCTTTTCAATGGGCCTCTCCGCAGAGCTGTAAAATGTTGTGTTGTAGCAAATTACTTGACGTTCTGCCTTTTCCAGAACTCGATAATGTCATTACTACTGATTCGGCTATTTTATATAAAACTGAAATCAGAATTAGGAAAATGGTTTTCTCTTTTATTATATCGAAGAGCCATCTCACTTTACCAGCTCGATTGGTTTCCTTAAAGTATAATTAACAAAACTCTGTAGTTCAGTTAGTTTATGATCTGCAATGAAGCATAATAATAATAATAATAATAATAATAATAATAATAATAATAATAATAATAATAATAATAATGATATTCTTAAAATTTAGATTCTGGTGGGAATAATATCGAAACCAGATACCTCACTCACCGGGTGTGCCTTAAGTCTAGAGCTTTTGAAGGACACAACATTTGCTAGCCGCTTGGCAACTCGTCTGTGCCCGCCAGTATCAACCTCGGCACGAAGAGGTGACCAAGGTTGGATCACTGCTCTTTCAGCTGCCGATGATGACGTGATATCATCTGGACTGCTGCTGAACTGCATGACTGTCGGCAATCCGACTGGCGAAAGTGATGCTAATAATGTGACCGACAGACATAACCGGCCAGGCATTGAGGCTGCTGCGCATTTGTGTGCGCTACTCCGACTGGTGACAAATGTCATAACAGTGAAATGGTATGTGAACAATGTGTTTTCTTGAAAAATATACAAATTAAAATTAAATTTGCATAAAGCAGTTGAACAGTGCAATGTTGTTAGTCAAATTAATTTGTGAAATACGCCTCGATTCTCGCGGCAGACTGCAGGATATCGTGTTTGATCCATTGTCAGCTGATCCAACATCAATGCTTAAAAAAGCGCGTTCTCGCCAAATTTATTATAAAATTGTAGCTCTCCTATAGGCATAAAAGGCCACATTGTTATGTACTCCTCATTTAATACAATAATTCCTTTGCCACTAATAAATCCGGTTAAATAGATAACAGGAAACATGAATAAGTGATTTTTTTATTAAATAAACAGTAATATTTAAATAATGTATAAACATTGATACATCGCCAATAATCTGGTCAAGATTAGCATGCATGATACGTTTTAATGGCCAGTACGCATGACTACGAAGGAAAATGTCATGTTATCATGTCAGCACGGCGACTAATTACGAGAAAAAACTACGTTTCGAAACGTTGAATTTGTCTATAAAAATATTGCATTATATGCGACAAGGGAGTAAAAGAAGGCATATTAAATTTAATCAAGGATAATTCAAATTCATGATAAATACACGTTCACGTAACTAATACTGGACAGAACAGTGCTACAGTTAGGGCAGTGTAGTTCTAAATGATGTGAGTAAAAAAGTGGCATATCAGAGAACCATAATTAAAGTATCCACAATCTAACTTTAAAACATACCAAATGATGATGTGTAAACGCCAAGAAGTCCTTGTTTGTAAACGTAATGCACGAGAAGACAGATATAAACTAAAGAGAAACAAGACAATCCGTTTATTATGATTTAGGATGTTGTCTAGCTAGGAAGTATTTCGTACAAGCGATCAAGACATCAAAGTAACTGACATATAAATGGCTCAATGGAGGCGTTGCGGTGATATAACCTTGTATCAGAACACGGATGAAACTGGCGTTCATAACATCTTCAATTAAATAAACGCATATAAGCTTTACATTTTTATTGGTATATTTTTGTCATCATAAAGGTTCAGAATTCATGATATCTTTGATAAGCCTTTTTTTAAATTTGATCAGTTTACTCGTACGCTAAGATCTACAATTAAATAGTGCTTGTGTCCTCCATTTTCTTACTGAGAAATGACCATTAATATCGACCTCCAATATTATTTACCAATATACACAGGCCCTTCGACCGGACAGTTAATTAGTCAATGAAAGAACATTGCAACTTGAACGCCTATTTTGAATCAAATAGTGAATATATGTCTGAAATTGCTCAATAAATCGTTGAAACTTCGCACATGTAGCTACTATTTACATTAACAAAAATGAGTTATCTACTTACGAAGCCCAATGAATAAGCAAACTGCAGCTGGATTCATGCAAGCAGAAAAGCATCTACGGACATTGAGCTTTAACTGGAAGTGATGCATGAAATTAATTGTATGATCCCTTATTTCGCACTCCCCGCGTTTAAAATTGCTGTTTTGCGTTGAGAGGTATTAGGATAATAAGCTATATGGTATATATTGTGGATTTCTGTACAAGACATTATTTAACTATAGTCAAGAATTAGGGACAGGTATGGTTTGGATTTTATGAAGAAATTGTTGCTATTAATGTAACTTCAAAGAGGTAGAGTATTTCCTGTTAGCTTATCAGAAGTCAGCAAATCTATTTTTATTTGAAAAAGACTTGAATTTAAATCCATTATTATTTTGTTACTGATCAACATACTTACAAAATAATTGATTGCGCGGGTGGTGGTAACAATTCTTTAAATGAAGTTTGTGTGCTTGAAGTAAACACCAATCTCATTTTATTCGTTTAATGTTCGTTTATTTATATAGTGAGGATCAAACCGGATTGCATATATATGGAAAGCAAAATTAGATATGCGGCTCTCACCTCTAGTAGTCTTGCATAGAATGCGCTTTGATTCTCACTAATCAGTTTGCCGTCGTACTCTGATAATGATCATGGAAGGTCGAAACGCGTCAGTGCGTTGCGAATGGCGGTATTTTTGTTATGTTGTTCGAGGACTGGCTAAATAAAATGGGATTGGTGTTTACTTCAAGCTCGCAAACTTGATTTAAAGAATTGTTACCACCATCCGCGCAATCAATTATTGTTTAATTGTATTGAATATATAATTGTATGGCGAAAGCTACAGACCGCTAATGTTCGTGACTGCATAGAAATTGTGCAGCCGACATTTCCATTCACGTACAATGTATGCAATACTACTAGAGGTGAGAGCCGCATATCTAATTTTGCTTTCCATACATATGCAATGCGGTTTTATCCCCGCAAATCAGTTTGTCGTCGTACTTTCATAATGATTATGGAAGGTTGAAACGCGTCAATTTGTTGCGACTGGCGGTAGTTTTGTTATGTTGTTCGAGGACTGGTTAAATACAATGAGATTGGTTTTTACTTCAAGCTCACAAACTTGATTTAAAGAACTAATCAACATAATCGGAAATTTACTTGTCCGTCGTTACACATGAGTGCATATTTAGCGTTAAAAAACTTAGGTATTTTTCTATTAATGTTTATTATTGTAATATCATTGACTTGGATGTTGAAAACGCCTGAGCCAATATTCCGTTGTTGCTGGAAGCAGGCTATTCGTTTACACTGCAATACAAACAGAATTTGAGTATTGATTGGGTACGTATGATGTTCATATAGAAATGAAAGTAAAGCAAAATTTTTCAAGATCGATAAAAAAGAGTTAGTATTTCAAGACCAGTGTGTTGCCTGTTTATGAAAGCTGATTTTTTCCTTGCCAGTAAATCTATGTACAGTAGCACGGTTTAAAATTAGGGCGTCGACCAGTTTACAAAATATCGTCATTCAAATTCAGTCTTACACACACACATGCTTGTATATGCAAGTGCACACTTTATTATAAGTCCCCAAACTTAGACCTTTTTTTTAATCTATTAATAATTTTATAATGTGTAATTTTAATTATAACCATGTAAAATAACAGAAAATATTAGCATACATTGCTAATATTCAATGTTTTTTCGTTATGTCGATATGTTTAGTTAAATTTCCAACCTAATGTTTAATAAGAAAAAAATTATTTATTTTAAATAAACGGACTATTAAGAATCTCTTCAATAAAAACTGTTTGTCATGCTCATTTCTAATTTTAAAAAAAAACGAATATATACTTTCCAAATAGTGTATATTTGTTTACTTCAAATAAAATACTAACATATATTTGGAGAAATTCCTGCAAAATTTTGTTCATATATTTTATGACTCCTTTTTGTAAATTTAATTCTTTTCTTCCTACACTAAAACTCACTTACACCTATTTATTTGACTCAAGGCTGTGATCTTGATATAAACACAAATCCATTTATATCAACATTTGTCAGTTTAATCTACACTTTGCATAAAGTGGAAAAGTCTGCTTCGTCCTTATTCTGAACTCTTCCAGTTCTGTACACATTTATCGAGAACAAGGCTCGAAGCTGCGCACATCTGCCTCCGAGTCTGTAGTTAAAATCACTGTCATTTTTCCTTACAATTTACACAATTTTCAGTCGCATTAATATATACATGTATCAGAATGATCTAAGCTTTATGTTACGCAAAAAGGCAATCCATCGAGTAGACTGCTTTTGTCCTTACTGAGAAATCTTCAGGTACTGTCGCGGACTTTACTGCAGATAGGTCTCGATCCTAGGCATATCTGCTTCTGAGTCTGTGACTCGGAACACATAGCCACCTGCTGCATACTTCACGCAATTTCAGTCATACGATAACTCATGTTTTAATCTCTCTCTCATTTGTTTACTCAAATTCCCGACTAGCCAGCCTCATTCCGTCATTTTGGAATAGGCATCACGCTACCTAGTGAAATGGTATTAAAAATAACGTTTATAATTAAACGGTTGGTGCTTGCATTCTTGATATAAACACCATTCTCTTTTATATTTGGATCCGTCGTGATATTATGAAAGATAGCATTTCGCGTACCTTTAAAATTTTATGAATTTTCAGCGGGCTAAATTGTAAGATTTGACTTAAATTTTTGAAAATTGAAACCATTGTGGCAAACTATTTTTATGCCCGTGCATAAAGATTTTAAAAATAAAATTGAATAAAAATAAGTATGCGAAATCACCATATTCCTTATTTAAGTCCATTTTGCTGTTATTTTTTTGACTACATTCATGTGGAGCATTGGTGTTGCTTAAGGACAGACATGAAATTCATAGAAGTAACGGTCTCCTTCTTAGAATGCTGTGAACATATGACAGCCAACTGAATGGCATTTCCAAGAAAACCTTTAATACACTTTGAATTTCGTCAACTACGGGACAAGATATGTGTTTAACACACGAGAAATGATCGTAAATACGAATGATAGCTTTTTAAGATATTTCAATGATGCTGATCGCATTTGTCAATCTAAATTGGCTAGACTGCATCAACTATAACTTTTTGTTTGATAATGCCATTTAGAATTTTTGAAGTATCTCTCCAAATTGTCTTCAGATCAATATTTAGGCTATCAATTTACATATTGCGCAATGTTCTTTTATACACGTTTAGTGAAAATTACGAATTTACCTCGGAATACACACAAGGTATACTTAAATATTTTTTTAATTTGAACTGGCTAAGAAAATGCTTTTAGTCACCAAGACACAAAAAATCTACAAGTCCACCGATCACAAGTTAAAGAGTTCAGTAGTAAACACCTAACGGGCTAATACGATCGCGAGATATAACTATGTCTTCTTTTATCTTTCAATCGAAGTTAGAATACCTCTATCAATCACAAAAGTACTCTTAATTCTATTGGTCTTTTTATGTGATTTTAGAGCTATCGTTTAAATCTATTTGTCACCAACGAATAATAAAGATGAAATCGAGTAATGGTGCTTAATTTGTCCGAACTGGGAACTTTAAATCAACTTTCGAGAATATTCATTAATAGCTGCCATGTTTGGTTCCGTTTGGTATTTTATATTATATGTTAATTAATACACATAGTTTCTGATTACTAGCTGAATTAGCATAAAAAGAAAAAAAATTAATACCGTATTATTCGTTAATCTTTTGGAAGTTTTGCCAAAACGGCTCTAATTTTACTGTACAAATTCGTAAAATAATCTTTAATTTTCCCTCTTATAATATAGATTTTGGAATCTTTAGGCTGTAGTGTTATTTTCATAAGATTTCCACGAGAATTTCACAAGATTTCCACTAAAGATTCCTTGAAAATCTGGTTTCTAAATTATTTTCAGTTAAAAAAATTAATATAAATTGACAAAACATTGTAAACGTCCTCAAAATATTATTTATCGTTTTCTGATTTTTTGAAACCAAGCTTTTCTATTTAAGAAGAAAACGATTTATATCTACATTATGTTTGCGTTCTAAAGTTATCCATGATTTCAACACATTTCACAATAAATAGAGTGGCACATTCGATGTGACTAACTTTAAAACTCAGTAAACGCAGATCATAAATTTATTTTATCTTGTTTTTAAATATTTTATTAGGTAAACGTGTGCGATATTTAAAGCCTCTTCAAATTAGTCGTTATTCCACTAGCGATTTATTCTATCTCGTTTAAAAATGAACTGTTATTTGCATACATAATATCTAGATTTTTGTACTGTGTGTCTACGACCTATACAATTATTTCGCTTTTGTGATAAAAGAAATTTATCATCGAAGAGATAATAAAACCATCCGTTTGTAATTGTGAACTATTTATATTCCGTTAGGCAAACTGTAACTTGCAATTTAAAATTATTCTATGGCCACTACTTGAAATGTTTTTCGGTCTACCAATAGATTAATATTTTAAATTGATATTTAGTAAAATAAATAAATGAAATTTTGGCTAAGTTAATTTTATGAGTGTTGAACTTAACATGCGAATATAGGTAGTAGGAGAAGGATTTTCTTCTTATAGACACTAAAGGTTTAAACAAAATTTGCGCTATTTATCTTAATTTATTTGAATTTCATGAAAATTAACCGGTTTTCTAGGAAGTGCTTTTAGACAAAACACCAATTTACTACTAATAAATTCTTTGTGGTTCTTGGTGTAATTATTCGCTTCTAACCTCAAAAATTTCTTATGACGCTATCATTACCTCTTTGCCAACGAATATAAATTTGTCACCTTATGAACTAAGAAACAGAAAATTTTAATAAAGTGTTTGAAATGCTGCATTTTGAGACAATTACAGCTATTTAGATTTTACCAAAAATGTTTCGAATGTAGTGACGTATAAATAGTCCTTGAGGTTGGCAGAGACCATTTTTAGGCGCCTTGTCTTTTTCTGTTTCACAAGCGGAATATGTCAGGTGAAAGTCGTGCACAAATAAAACAACTGTAAGTCACGACTACTGTATTCTATTCTCCTATGACGAAATAAGACTTATTTACTGGATGCCGCAAATGACCCAGTACATTGCATTATCACTGACAAAAACTAAACGGCGGACGACGTTTATACGTTTATAGGTAGCTGGCATGAAACGACAGCAAAACTGAAAATAATCAGCAGAATTCCCGTTGCATACTTCTCTAGAAAGATATATGTATCCGATCAGATATAAGTTATAGCAATTTCTGCGAGATTGAGTAGAAAGTGTTAGGATTTCTATTAAAACACGTTCTGGTCTGTCATACAAAAAATCAATATACAGAAGAAAAAATTCAGCGATACTCACTAGTTTACTTCCGCAGTTCTGAATTTATTAAGCTTCGTGTTGCTAGCCTTTAAAACATATTGTCTTGGATTTGTTCTGGAATACTACAACTGCCCACTTGCTGCAACAATGCAACACAATATAGGTATTGAAGCTATCTTGCATACAGTTTTCAAATAAATATTAAACAGTTAATAAAAATGATACAAATTTAGGCAAAGTAATAGCTTAGGAGCACACGTATATATAATGACCTTGAAGAAATATCCATTTTCAATTCCCGATGTAAGAAAATTAATAAGACTGGTAAGCTAAGCTATTATTTATTAAATTCCGATCGCTGGTTCATGGCAAAATTTGTGACTTTAATAGAATAAACAATTTATGTTAATGGAGCTTAAAATGAAATCAAATTATACTATTGGTAAAGTGCTGCTTAAATAAGAAATATGTCATTTTGGCGTCTGGTAGCATAAATCAGCAATAGAATTAAAGAACCGACGTAGTCATGATTGCCTATATTCAACGTGTTCTCACGATTGCATCGGCTTAAGAAATGCAGTTTTTTCCTGGGATATGTTTTTATAAATCTGTCTACACTTCCTCCTCACCATGTTACCGAGAAGGTTCCACTGGAGGTCCAAAACGCCATTACTGTAAGGTTTGCACTCTCGTAGCCATATACCGTTTTTCAAAATATTAGTTGCCTCAAGTTTGCTTTAAAGTCGAGGCACCTGGATTGGAAAATTTTTTACAGAATTTAGATAAAATACGTACAGCGGAGATGTTTTAGTTAATTCTTTTAAGAATTGGTACTTTAATATCCTTTTGTGTGGGCCAACTATATCTTTATGTTTGGATTTATTCATGCAATGCTTCTTTATAAGATCACCAGCAATTATGTTCAAATACTGCTAGTAATCTTTGTGTATCTTTCCCCAATATATCTCAAGTCGAATAGAGAAAATGGTATTGCTCTTTGACTCGTTTAATGGAAACGCTTTTGAGAAAATAAAATAGATCTTTGCAGTCTTAACCAACATTAATCACTAAAATACAATTTGATATTGATTTAAGCAGAAAATAAACTTGATATAGAATATGAATTCACATAAAAGTGGGTCCATCCAATGAAATGATAAAAACGATACATTGAACTTTGTCGAACGTGGGCTGATCTTGATATTATACGGTTCCCGATATTTGTTCGCTATAATTAAATTCCGCCACCATATGGATGGATATCTGATATTATTTATTCAAATAATTTATTATTTGTTCTCTACAGAAGCGTCTTATTGGCGACGATTGGTGGAATCTAGATCAAACGTAAAGTAGCAGTTATACGTTTGCTTAAGGAAACTAAACTAAGTGAAACTAGATACAGCGAACAAATGTCTTCGATTTAACATGTCTTCAACTAAGCGCAAATTCGATCGTTTGCATTGAAGAAAAAGGGACTGCAGTTGTTGAAGAGATCAATGGGGAGCATTTATGGAAACAGATAAGACGGACAGCTCGCTTTAGGTTAAGAGTACGAAAATAAAGTATAAAATAGTCAAGAATTATTATATGGAAATGTTAAAAGGAATAAAGGGTAATATGGCAATTAAATTCAAATAGAGAATATTTCTACGATTGTTTCAGCTCCCAATATACCTTGTTCTTCATTTGACGGTGAAGTAAAAGAACTAGCCTTCTAAACAAGAGATTGTTATGGATTAACCACTGTTAAAGTAATTTATTTTATTGCTGGAAATGCAGAACATCTAAATTCTACGAATCGCGACACCAGAAAAGGCCTTGGGAAATAGTTGTTTTCTGGAAGCAAGATTATGTAATAGATTAATCGACGTCTTGTCGAAATTTAAATTGAGGGAGACTCAAAAGGTGATTTGCTCAATGCTGAATCTACTTTTATAAAAATTATCATAAATGTTACCTTTAACCATATGATTTAGTCAAGAATGAGGAAACCATAGAACCAATAAGGCAAGAAATTCGAAGAAAGTAACTATTATTTTATATCACCTTGCGTTGCTGTGGGAATAAACAGACTAAAACGGTGCAGCTGAACTCCAGATTTAAACTTATGCGTACTGTTATGGCAGTATCTAACACGTTGCATCATGTGAAAAAATTAAACGACCTGAAATCGGGCCATAACTTCTCTAAAATCCGGTTTAAATACGTAAGAAACCTGCTGAGAAATGAGTGCTCGCATTTTACAAAAGAGTTCTTTAATTTATAAAACTACCATCACCATATAATAATGAAGTCAAGTGGAGTTATAAAGAGCAGTATCTCGGTCAATATATTGATACTGCAATGAAGGTTGTTTCTAATTCTTTGCTATAGACATCAATTAGCATCCACTGAAATAAAGGTGTTTGAAAGCATTCATAGAGCAGATAATCCTATACACATGATATGCAAAAGGAATATTATGTCGTATCTTACAAAATTGATCCTGCCTTCTATTTTGGAAAAGAAAGCATGGCTGATAAGAGAAAGAAAACGAACATTATCAGTCTATCCCATATAAATTTGCATTATAACTACAGAAGTTTGATTACTTTCAACTGCCATAGCATTTTTCTATATATATATATATATATATATATATATATATATATATATATATATATATATATATATATATATATATAGATATAGCGACGAATCTATTAATTTTACAGTGAAAATAATTACACACGGACAGATACACAACCAAATAAATATATCTCGTGCAAAGAAATATAAATGAAGCTCTAAATCTGACCAGTAATTACTAACTCAATCAAATAGAAATCTGGAAGTATTATATCAGAAGAACTTCATTAATTGGGATAAAGATTTTCGAAATAAAGTTTTCTATTTAGAAACAAGAGAAACAAACTTTGAAATATTCTTAAACGAACATTGGCTACGCGGGCGGTGATAGCAATTATTATAAGCAAGGTTGCGATCTTGAAACCGGTCTACTGGTTGAATTGCCTTATCTACACTATACAATTCTTAGTTTATACTGACATTTGTAAGGTGCTTATATCAAGATCGCAACCTTGATTATGATAATTTGAAATATTCTGTTGCATTTTCTAACAACGAAATTCTTTGTTACTATGTTTTGTCAGAATATAGCAGAAGCGGCAATTAAACTTCCATAATTTGCCCGAGTTCCTATCATGGAGAGTTTTTGAGATACACTTTTTCCAATATTCGCTTAATAAGATTTAAATAAACGTGCACATTTGAATTATTTGACAACTTACTACACCTTATTGCAGAATGACTTACTTTTTATTCCTAATGCATGTTAACTCAAAGTTATTCAATTTGTATAACTGTCAGGAAAATCTCTTGGCACATACACAAACACAGCACAGGCATAGACTTAAGGTAGCAGAACCTATCAGGTCCCAGGTGTTGTTAGTATTTGAAGTATGAAACTAAACAATTATGATTGCGGCTTTTATTTTTTTAAAAATTCAATACCCTGGCCAAAATGCTTTATTTTTTTAGTTGTTTATTACTTAGAAAAGATACATTAGTAATGGCGTCTAATCGCTTACGATTTGGTTGATATTGTCTTGATGTATGACTGTTTATTTTAACGTTTAAGGAAACGTTATCGTTTCTACTCGCAACGATATATGTTCAGTTGTGTTTTGTAGGTTAGGCCACAATTGTACGTCTTAATTAAACGCAAATCGTCTCAAAATGAGTGAATAGAGATTCTCTTAAACAGTAACCAGACAAGCTGAAAAAAACTTAACTTATGCATGTAGACAGCGGTAAATATTGCTATATTTGCAATTTTTGCATTAAAATATCCAGTTCTATATAAAAAACTACTATGTTTTGGGAGTACAAAAAGGGCACTTCTAGTAAATGGCCTAATGAAAATTGTGTCCAAATACAGAATGGAATTAAAATCTCTTTTTTGGTTAATTAATTGGCCGGTATATGACGGCATAATATGTAAAGTATTTCCAAAGCGATTTTGCACAGTATAGATTTTTATCTGGAGCTATAAAGATTTAATTTAGGCGTTCATACTAAACACAAATAACACCATAATAGAAACTTAAACGGATGTAGTTCGTCACAACATCATCGAACCAATCATTTCAACTGTTTTCAAGTCAACACTTTATGTGCTTTCAGCATTCAATATCGAGTTCATTATCAGGTATACATAAAGATGTAGTATGAGTGACGTATGTGGTGCTAATTTTCTAAACCGTATGTTGTTTTAATTACATACGCTGTACAGCTGAAGCTTTCTGGAGTTTTACTTTATTATAGTCTCGTGTTCGCAATAGTAAAATCATGTGGTCTATTTAAGGGTCAGCTATTCGAGTTTAGTATATTATTTCTCTAGTCACGAGTAGTTATGCATAGAATGTAAATAGCAAGTGATTGGTTAAATCAAACCAATATATTTGTGTGTTCAGTGGCGTTTTACGGAGAATTTGTTTTAAAGTATAAAATTATTGCCAATTCTGGAGTTGGGAACAACGTGAAAGCTGATTTGGCTACAGAAAATCATTTCCATCAAATCAATGTGCCACGAATACACTAAGAGCTCATTGGTGTATTTAACAATTTCAAACGTGCATGAAACGGATGCGTTTTTATAATTTGGTAATCTCTATATTTTAAATAGAAAATTATTTTGAATTATTAAATTTGCCCAGTAATTTGCTTTTAATTTACTGTCAGGTACATGTAGTTCTAGATAACTAATGAAAAAATTAACACTTCTAAATAAAAATGTTATTTTGCATCAAGGTTACCCTATGGATAAAATATTTATAGTGTCATAAAGTTATATAGATATATATATATATATATATATATATAAATATATATATCGTTACCAGTTTCACCATTCTTGTATGTATATATAGAGAATTTGTCAGTATAAACTAAGTATTGTATAGTGTAGAAAAGGCAATTCTTCCAGTAGACTGGTTTTGTCTTTGTTGGGAACAATTAATGTAATGTCTAAAATGTTGCCGCGGATAAGGCTCTAATTCTTTACAGTACATGAAGATTTCCCAACAAGAACTAAGCCGGTCTATTGAATGAATTGTCTTTTCTACATTGTAAAATTCTTAGTTTATGCTGAAAAATGCATATCTATATTGGGATTGGTGTTTAAATCATGAATATGACCTTGATTTAAAATAATTTATACCTTCTCCCGCGCAACCAGTGATCGTTTAAACAACAATAAGCTTTTAATAAAAAAATGAATAAATACCTAAGTCAGACAATGAATTGCAACGACACTGATTATTAAACGCGTGAATTTCACCTATTTAATAATATAAATTATGTTTATTTTTTAGGAACAGAGTATAGAATATATATATATATATATATATATATATATATATATATATATATATATATATATAAAGAGGCTCGAAACTAGAATAAATCAGCATCTCCCTCAAAAACTATTAAAGAGGGGTGCAGCTCCTGCACAAAAATCAGCAATTTGCGAACATGTACCACTCACAGGTCATGCTGTTAGTAGTGACAATTTTTCAGTTCTGTGCAAGCCAAAAACGGACAAAATGCATCTGGCTTTTGAAGCTATTGCAATTAGTAAGCTGAAGCCCTGCTTAAACGTGCAGAAAATAATTCAAAAAGAAATTAAATTGGACTGGAACAAAGACATAACCGACATGCCTTTAAAAATAGCCAACGCTTCGCAATATACGGACATATATATATATATATATATATATATATATATATATATATATATATATATATATATATATATACACGTTTTTGCTGGTCTAGCAAATAAAACTCTTGTATATCAAATATTACGTTAACAATATAAAAGCACCCAATATATAACAGTTGAAACAACCGCCATCTCATTCTGATTAGGTCAGGAAAGCGACTTGTTTTAAAATCTACACAGGATATTGGTCCATTTATCTTGATTGCGAATAAATAACATATGTGCATTTATGAACTAAGTATGAAGTACCTAGGATTAAATTAGTTCAGTAAAGAGCCATATCTTTTGTCAAAGTCATCACTGAAAAACTTGTGGCGCATGTGTATAATAAATTACACAATATTTCATGGTGACTTCGGTATGGTGTTCTAGTTAAATGGGACTAGCTTGTAACTAACTACGCCGTACGACATATAACAGCAAATCTGAGCTAATCGGTTAAGGTCTAGATGAAAAACTGCTAGTATTTTATATTTATTTCTGAAACAAATTTATTGGTAATATGAACAAACGAAAATTGACGTTAGTTTTACTATTTTTACTAGCACAATAAAATGAAATTGGTATGTATCTCAAGGTTGCAAACTTGATTCAATAAACTGAAAATCTTAATGGATGGATTAAGATAGCTAAATGAAAACAACTACTGAATACAAGAGTTAAACTCAAAAAGCGGCGCAGTTGGACAGGAATTTCATCTAATAAATGGTTATTTCGTTCATATTGGAAATCCGTCAGTGGAAGTTAGACCTACAGATTTGCATAAAAACATCGACAGACCGAGTAGCATTCAATTTATTTACTTCTACGTTATTGACGAATTGCTTTATAACAACAAAATATGATCTAGTCGATGGTTTATCTCTCAAATAAACTATGGAATGGTTCCGCACACAACGCATCTAGGCATTCTGTTAGCATGGTTGGTAAATCACGTGATATTTAATGTGTACACAGTCATGGAAAAGCTATAATAAATTATAATTTAAGTTTTACGCCTTCTGTGAACTAAGAATTTACAATAAAAACACATATGGAGACAATATGCTAAATGAAATAATAACTAGTCTGAGGCGAGAACATAAATTTATGCATGATGAATCATAGTAAGGTCAAACCACGAGCTAGTAAACATCGTATTTCATACGCGCACACAAATAGAAGGTGCATAGTTGTGTACCAATGGCCAGATGTTTCAAGAGCAGGCATGTTCTGATACACGCAAAAAAAATTTGAGTGGTTACAAAAGCAGACAGTAAAAAATTAGCAGGTTTACTCTCTTTAAAAATGAGATACAATTTGAATGACCTCAGATGAATTCTTTTTAACCTTAGATCAAATTGAGATTACTAATCATCTAAAGATATAATTCCACTTAAGTAAGTATACGTACTTCTTTTTGTTTTTATACAAAGTCGTGATCTTTCTAGCATTTTCCTTTTAAATGACGAAGCCTGTATTCTTCGCCCTACACACCAGAAACCTCATGTCATACACTGGTTAGTTTTTGGAATTTAGTAACGCTTTCTTCGAAATCTACTACATTTTGGTATTACTACTAGTATTACTACCATAATAATAATTATTATAACTACTACTATTACTATTATTACTTCCACTACTACGAATACAACATCAGCAATATAAACTACTACTACGACTACCACTACTATGACTACTAATAATACTATTGCTATTAAAATTACTACAACAACAAAAACTGCTACTACTAATAATAATAATAGTATAATAATGCTACTAATAACAAAAAATGTGATAGTATAATAAACTTATGCTTCACTGGTGCATAACGATACAATTGTGAGTTGCGTAAACTGTAAGTGATCACTATGTCACTTATTGAAACTTGGTTTTTAAGTCTGCGTTTTTCAAACCTCTGTTCATTGACACGCCTGATGTGAGAATCGCTTGCAGCGGTTTAGCGTTCTAGTATAGCCAAACAAATCCTAAAGGTTAAAAAATTATCTTACGTAAAGGTCCAGCTTATATTGATAGTTTGGTCTCCAGTGCTGCCTGTGAAAGCCAAACATTTCTTAAGGCTTCTAACTGCTTAGAATTTGTGCAGTGCATATCTCTGTTAGGTTCCATATTAAGAAAGCTATAAGTTGTATGAGACGAAACTCAGTTTAGCTCAACATTCTTTGCGGTTTGAACTAAGTCAGTCAGCTTTCCTAACAGCGTGTAGATCTTCCACATTATAAAACTGCAAGTAAAGTACCAAATTCGCCAATCAAGTAACTAATAATTGTGGTTTTAAACATTAAGTAACACGGTATAGCTTTTGGTTGCGAAAGAAATTGTCTGATAATGTTTATAAAATATAACTGCATTAAATGCATTAAATTTATCGTAATAAGTTGGAAGCGCTCCACATAAAGCTTTTCTGCTCAAAACAATTTTTCCTTCATATTGAATTTCACTGGTACTTGCACTTTAATCAGTCGTTTCACCAGCATAAATGATAACAATTAAACAAAAAATGTTTCATATGTGCTTTTATTTTGTGTTTTATACCATTTGCTTTCCAACTGGTGATATGAGATTTTAAATGATTTTGGTAATGCTTATTGCCATCCAAGTAGACCCTCGCCGAAAATTGAGCTATAGGACCTTCTATTTTTCCAATTCTTTTATATGGCGCCAATTTAAAGTCAAATGTATTTATCCTTACACATTCTGGCTCATTATTATCGTCGTTATTAATTTTGTAAAAGATCTTGTCACCGTCAGACACATTCAGCTATGCATAGTCACATTTTTTATTTGTAGGATGATCTTTACTGTTGCAGGTCAAGACTGCAAACTATAAAAATATACTATTAAATTACTTACTAAGTATTGTTGATACTAATATTAATAGTAAAAATAATAAATTATTAATTATAATATTATAAAATTTCTTTCCTTCATTATTATTATTATTACTGCAAAATGGCAAATAAAAAATACAAATATCGCAAAAAACAGAAGTTTTACGGAACTCATTAAAAAAAACAGAGAATCAAATTATCATGAAGAATTTCTATGATGCCAATCAATTTCCAAATATTCTAAATTACGTCAAAAATATGACAGAATAAATAAAGAATGGTATATAAATCAGCTTTAAATTTTTTTGTAGTGAAATACCAGCGTCTTTCAGTATAAAAATTCGATCACAGCCTGTTTGCGTTCAATGCTATTTATGTTCGCAGTGCAGAAGTACCGTATCTGAAGAGGCTATTACTAACTGGAACAAACATTCAAAACAATTTGCGCATTTTGATACTGTGCGGTCGGATTTTTGCTTCAATAATGATATTGTCTAATATACTTCTTCGTAGAAAGGAGTTCCTAACCGCACTATTTGTGATATTTTTTTCTATTTCTTAAAAATAATGTTTGACCAATTTCAACATTTTCTGAAGTTTAAACATTGATTACCGTTAATAAAGAAAGTTACTCCACTTTTAATTTGTGTTCTTTCATTGATTAAAACCTGAGATTCTGGTTGCTAATTTGAACAGTTTATATTATTTGAATTGTTTATTTGTGTTTCATTTCACTTGCTCATTTTAGCGATGTTGCAGTATTAGATCGCTTCTGTGAGAGTACCAATTTGCCACAAACCTTAGTCAATTTGCTACATTCAATTATGAATGACAAGTTCTTAATGCAGGTGAGTATTGTAAATAATGTTGAATGAAGATTCTTTTATATTTGATAGTTTCAGATGAATTGAAAAGTTACATTGGATTTTTAAATGCGGACAACTTATAAGGATAACAAGTTCAGTTTTTTAATATTTTTCATAAAGTAAACAGTTTGATTAATTTAATTTCATAAATCTCAAAGCAAATAAAAAATGATAAAAAAGTTAATTTACAATACCATTATGCTTTATATATATATATATATATATATATATATATATATATATATTATTCATTTGTTGAATTCATGATATGCTTGATTGAATAGAAATCTGGTAAAATTACATTTTTATTAGTCATCACCAGATAAACCTTAACGCATGTACCAAATAAATATGTCAAAATAATTAACTAATCTAGTTTAATGGAAGAATAGAATCTTCCGATTGACGAATGTTGCTCGTTGCACAATATATCGTTTCATTTTTACATAAACTAGCATAGTAAGCTAACGCAGTTTTGGAAAATCGCTGTTCATCCGGGAACTTGCATTTCATTCAAATTATTGCAGAAGCCTCAACGCAATTGCTATTTTTTATTTGAGATGATAATTGATATATTATTTTTCCAACACTAATTTTATTTAATAAAAAACTGTTTTTTTAAAATCTCATAATAATACAAATAATAATATGGATCTTAATTGCATTGCTAATTTGGATATTGCCAATTAGTGATCTGTATGCGAGTGAAATATATGCTTTAATTTAATCTGGCTTATGTTTACAATCAAATACAAAATTACTAATTCTAAAATATTTTGAACAGTTATGTACTACATCCTAAGTATAGATTTATATAGTTTGTCATGTATTTTTGCAAGCATGAAATATTATAGATTTATTCTATAAAAAAACTTATCCAATAAGCATATATTAATGGGAATTACTATTCTAAGAGCAGATATAGTAATGCAAATTCTTAAATACTGGGCAATTACACATTTCTTATATTTAGAACATAAACTGTAAATAGTTAAATGTGTTTATATATATATATATATATATATATATATATATATATACGCGTAATTCTGGAAACGCAGTAGGTGCTTAATGTGAACAAATCCCACCAGCTCAGTGAGTTGAATTTTATAGAGTAAAATGATAATTTTATGCGAAAAAAGCAATATCAAATTCTGTAAATTCAGTAAAGTTTCATTTAATGACAGATCGAGAGGAATGCTGAATGGGATTCAACTATAGAAAAGACTGATTTTAAACATAAATTGGTATAAAACTGATTATTTTGTATATTGTGAAGTGTCTTAACAGATACAATTAAATTCTTTAGAGAAAAACCTCCCTAGGTCCATATTTCTTCACAAATGATATTCAACAGTATTGATAATTTTCCAATAATTAATTTATTTTTGACATAACTAATCCATTTATTCTTAAATTATATATATATATATATATATATATATATATATTATGTGTGCGATTTTGTGTGTATTTGTGTTGGTATTTGTTTCTTTCTAAGCAGAATTACATCGTTATTCAATTAAAAGACTTTAAATATAAATAGATGTAAAATTACTGGAACGAGATCATGAAACCTTTTGCAGTTGTGTGTAAATAGTGCTATTTATTATATTATAAAATATGTGCGATTACCGATATGACATCCAAAAAAGGCAATAATTATTTACTCTTGGTCCAATTTAAACTAATTTACTAATAAGTACGCCATACTTATCATATATCCAAAAAATAAGGACAGAAATGTTATTAGCAGAGAGGACTATATCAGAACTATTTACAGATTCCTTATAGCAAAATAATTGAAGCTAACTTCATCTATCTAAAACTTAAATTCAATTCTAGCAAATTCCATTATAAGATCGAGGTTTTTTGCAAAACCAGATTAGATCTGAAAAAGTAAAATTAAAAATCATTGACTGTTTGAAAAAAGCATACTTTCGTGAATGCAACAGTGCCTTAAAATTTTCGCTAATATGAACAAGATATCTGTCACGATTTACCCGTAAGTTTTTCTCAAAGGGTAAAGATGTTATTTAAGTTACACCCTAACATTAGTTTAGCTATTTTAGATTTTCGCAAATTAATTAATTAATGCTTTGTTCTTTTTGGTATAGAAAACCTGGTACCAACATATCCTTCTTGATTTTCTTATTGCAATTAATGGATATTTTGCAAGTGAAATTGGGCAAGCGAAGGATGCCTCACCAGCAACGTAAGCAATTTGAATGAAATTTGTTTGGTATAATGTATTAATGAGATGCTACGCAAATAAGTTACAAAATTGCGATTGTTCCTTGTAATTCTACTAGAATGGTTGTAACCAGTGAAACACCAAATTTTAATTGTGTGACGCTATACTACACACAGGTATATAAAATGTTCTAAAAATGCTCATCATCATATATTCTGGAGTGATCTGTGAAAACTGGAGACTAGACAGCTGTGGTGAAGTCGTGACAGCCTTATCGCAAGTCAGGGTCTTTACTCTGATGGTATTAGAAGGTGGAAGCCCTAGATGAGCGTTATTCGTCGAGCCATATATTCGGTATTCACTAAATCTTACTTCTAGCAGTCACTTCAATGAGTCGTATGCAGTAAATGATGGCTATGACAATTACTAATATCTGTTGAATCACAAAGAAATAGGATTTATCAATTTGCTAACATTTCTTAATTGCCAATACTTATGAGAGCATACTTCGCCAGCTAGTACAAGCAGGAAATATGTATTTGGTATGGAATGTACTTGGTTAACATATACAATGCCCATCGAATGTAGTGATTATCCGCTCGAAAAATCAGAACTCGGTGTTTATTTTAACTCTCTTCAAAGCCTGTGTGAAATCGAATGTTGCATACTATACCAGTGTAACCTACAATGTTTTTTATTCATTTAGATTAAAATGAGCGGATGTCCTCTTATTCCAAAGGAACTAATACAAATCGCGAATGCAAAGCGGCATATAGGAGATTTAAGTTTTCTAGAAATGACGTATGCGTGAATAAGGCAAATATCGTCCCTGAATCCTTTTTTATTAATCAGCCGCAAAACTCCATTAATTAGTTTATAAATATTGTATCAACTTGTAACGTTTCTGCTTGAGTGCAATGCAACGTTACTAAGTCTACAGGGAAAACACCACTTTTGGAGACACTTAAGAGGGACAAAGAGATATTAACCGGCTAATGTCGAGATAAGTGAGCGTACCAGACCAGACGCGGATGTCCAGAAGCCCGTCTAGAGCCTTGCTTTTGATGTGTTCTCTTCACGAGTTAGTGATTTGAAGTGGATTTGAAGAAGCATGTTGTGTTCATTACTTTATTGAAGGACTTAATGAGTTTTGCTGATGTTCTGTGGCTACACCGTGTGGGCTGACAGATGTAGAAATCCGGCTTAGAAGTTGAACGATAAAAATTTCCTGGATGCACAGCAACATGTGATTTGCTTGACTGACGGCAAGCTGGATTATTGAAATAGTGTGGGTAAAATACATATGAAACAGTAGACGTTGATAATCAGCGCAATAGACTTCCAACAACAATTGCAGGTAACGAGCAGGTCCGAGTTTGTTCATTGTGAAATGCATTGTATCTATAGAGTTGCATGTCTCACGTGATTGGTTTATGGAACGCTTGCTTTCTCACTGGTCGAGTGCTAGTCAATGAAATTTAATATTTTATTTGAACAAATTTGCGAGATGTTGGAGATATAATTTGACCCGTTTCAAACTTTATATTTTAGTAAATGAAGCATAAAAATCATGAGAAAATATGAAATTTGAAATGTTTACTGTTTATGTTGTTCTTATTTTAGGCAACGAACGTTTTGTGATATCGGCTTAGCATTTATCGACATGGTTCCTTCATTGATAAGTCAGCAATGTGACATAGATTTGACGATACGTAATCATGTTTTGTTGGTGAGTGTTCGAAAACTAATTTTCCGTTGTCTAAAATAAATAAAATTTTAATTTTAGTTAAAATCTTAAAGCTGAATCCTATTACGTAATATATTTAACAAAGTACTGCGCATTGCGGAAGCTGTCGATTGTAAAATTCTTTGTCGGAAGTATAATTTAAAAAGAATTGCACATGAACTTAATATGAACTGGTGAATTTTAAGGGCATATTTTAGTGTGCCTGTGCATAAACATTTCTCATTCAGGTTTATTTAACCATAGTGTATAAATATGATTTAAATTAATCTCATTTGCTTTTCTTATTTGGAAATTTTATCAAATGCAATGGCGAAGTATATTGGATACTTACTTTCCAGGTATGCGAATAATTTATTCCAAGGTATGAATCTATGATATGCATTAATAAGATTGATTTTTCTCCATCCTGCAAAGTGATTTATTTGATAAATAAAATCAAAAAAAAATTTAGAAATCACTAGCGTTCCAAATGAACGTTTGTGAAAATATAATTTAAAACTTTGTTTAACAGGTTGATATCCACAAAAGGTAAAGAAATATCGCAAGATAGGAGCATCATCTTCATGACCGTCGGCCTTATACTAACACGTTCGCTGCTTATTTGGCTAAGCAAAAATTTAATGTATTTTATATGTTTATGGGTAATAATTTAGCATTCGTGTTTAAAAACATGCCTCAATAGAAACCGCGTTTAAGAAAATTTTAATCAGCTATTTGACTTGAAACTAGTATCAAACTAACAAAAATTGGTTTAAAGAACATCTCAAAGACATGTGCCACCAGTGTGAAATTGGTTCTTGTATGCGAAATTTCCTTTGTACGAAGCAAACATGGAGGCTATTCTTCTTAAACCGAGAGGAGTATTTATCCAAACTGTATGGCTTGGCTTATTTTATACAATTTGTAAATCATAATAATATTCGAATAGAATAGAATATTCTTTTGAAATGCGAGCTTTAATAAAATTCATTTTACCCTTCCTATGTGCAAAAACAAAAAGAAATTTTATCAGATACAAGAAATTTCTTCTCATTATCTCCTCAAGTATCTACTAATGAACATATCTTTATATATAAATTGGAAAGCAAAACAAGATAGAAATATGTAAACATAGAGAGAGTGTGAAAAAACGGAAACCAATCAATTGCGTGCGTCACATCCAGTTCAAGCTCAATGCCTGAACATGCTTCTTCTGCTTGCATAAATCCGGCTGCAATTCGTTTATCCATAAGGCTTCGTATGTGGCTAGCTCCCTTTTGTTATTGTATTTAGTAATTATTTGAATGCTACGTCTGGAGAACATACGTGCGATGTTTCGACGATTTGTTGCGCAATAGCAGAAGTGTATTCACCATTGTAACTTAAACTCCTGTTTTAAACCAAATGATGAATACACGTCTGCAATTGCGCAACACATCGTCGAAACACTGCACGTATGTTCTCCAGACGTAGCATTCAAAATAATTACTAAATGCATAACAAAAGGGAGCTAGCTGTATACGAAGCCTTATGGATAAATAAATTGCAGCTGGATTTATGCAAGCAGAAGAAGCATGTTCAGGCATTGAGCTTGAACTGGATGTGACGCACGCAATTGATTGGTTTCCGTTTTTTTACACTCTCTCTATGTTTACATATTTCTATCTTGTTTTGCTTTCCAATTTATATATAACGATATGTTCATTAGTAGATATTTGAGCAGATAATGAGAAAGAAATGTTTCTTGTATCTGATAATATTTCTTTTTATTTTTGCACATAGGAAGGGTACAAAGAAAAGAATATCTTTGTTTTGATTTAAACCTCCCATATTCCATCAAATAGGTAACAACATTAGATAAAGTACAATAGATAAAAGGCATAATAACACTTAAATATGTCCATTAAGTCTTATAGAAATAAGAAAGCATAAATAATTTTGTTTTATGATTTATCAACACGTGAAAATCCTGCAGTGATTTCATTGCGCATGTTGTAACAAAAGTTGCTAACGTTTTTATATTTAGGACAAGAAACTTTCTTTTCAATAAATCGCTTTGATACTATAATTAATGATACAAAAAAATAGATTTTTCATCGAGGTTCTCTGACACGATAATTGGAAAGGTTAAGGTACAATTAACTAACAATAAAGTTTCAAAAATATATTTTTGCTGACCACATTCATCCGTCTTTTGTTTACCCACAATATTTTCCCCTAAAAGTTTAGAGATCGCCAAATGCCCAGACTTAGTTATTAAACCATGAATCGTTCTACTGACTTAAACTTTTAGCTTCAACAAGGAAAAAACGCGCATATAGCATACACGAGATTTATGCTGATTGTAAAACAAACAAATAATTGTCTTTATCGATGACAAACAACCTGTGTTTCTTTGAAACCCATTGTTTCAATGAGAAAAGCAGCCACCCATGTTTGATTTGCCTTGTAAAACAGATAACAAACTACTTATTGAAATATGGTTTAAAAGATTTTTGAAAACTTATTTTAAATGAAGAAAATTTGTCGAGTGCTCTATTCCATGTCGAGTTATTATTTACAAATATCTCTTTGATTTAAATTGCTGTGTCAGAGAAAACTTACTAAACTTTAGGAATACACAGTAGAAAGATTATTTTTTATATGAGTTATACTTATATCAAATATACTTTCAGTGTCAACTTATACAAGTAAACAAAGATCTTTGAATGGGTCAAGATGAAACCAAAACAATCAGAGCTACTATATCATGTAAAAATTTACCGATTTTATGCTGGTGATATATTTCAATTGTCCCATATTCCTCACTTAAATATATGGTGGGCATATGGCGTAATACCGGCTCCTATTGATGAGTCGCCAATTAGCACGAAACGAATGTGCACATGAGATTATACCTTTCGTTCATGCTGACTTTGGTTTATCCTTCTGGTCCTGTTTGAACTAACTTGTTACTAGTTATGCAACAAATAACAATCAACTATAAAACAAGATGCAGGCTAATAGCTTCTTGTGAAATTGACAAAATAGCAGCAAAATATTCATTTTAAAATTGAATGTGAAGAGAAAAACAACTTATCATCTCTGGATGCAATCGTTAATCTGATGACACGTCTTGCAAAGCAGACTTTCGTCAGAAAATATGGATTGCATAATATTTGCATTTCAGACGTCACTACTCCATCGAAAGAAAGGAAGGTTTAATTGGACATTTTACAATAGGACACTGGGGATTTTTACGGTTAATTGATAGCAGAAGGAGTTGGATGCTGTGCGTAATATTCATATCATTAAAGGTTCCCTGTGGCATTTAATAGATAAGCACAAAAGTTATAATTCCATAATGTCAGTTATGGATGTTTTCGTAGTGGATAGCAAACCAGTGCGTGTTGAACTAAAATATAATGGTGGATAAACAATAAAATAGTTAAAATAGAAATTCCTTTCTACATAATAATTTTCATATTTTGCGGCAGACATGATTTTGATTAAATCTTCTACCAATCTTCCGATACCTTACGTGACAGAAAATACTCCAATTCAACATTCATCAAAAGTTATCATTAATGACCAAAGTGTGTAAAATCAAATTCTAATAGGGCTTAAGTTTATAATTTAGCAGATCTTGTCATGCTATAAATACACCGGACAAACACAACGTGTTTCAATTTAAATTAAAATGAGGTGTGTCAGAATGTCCTATTAATAAGAGGCTTTTGCCATAAGTAGATATATTTCAGAACTATTTGACCGTGCACTACTTTTTCCTGCATTCGCATAATTAATAGCCTACCACAGTCTCTTGCGAGAGGATTTGTCTTTTATAAATTTACTAAAGGAAGAACCAAATGTGTAAGTGAAGATCAGATCTGATCAAAAAATTGTAACTTAACCATTTGGTAAAAATCAGTTTTAATTAAAATTTTATGTGTCCATATACAAACAATTTTTAAATTAACATCACTAGTTATTAATTATAGTCCTCAGCGTTTTTCTATACTTTATAGCTTTTTATTAAATAAAGTTGAGTCAACTAGTTCTCTAATTCCGAACGACATCTGCGAACTGTTATGTAATCTCGCTTTTTAACATTTTAATTTACTATTATAGTTTACGACTAGAATGCTTTATTTCGTAATTCTTCATTTCAGAATTCAATAAGTTTGCGATTGTAGGATAGCCTAATCAAAATATTTATGCTGGTAAGCGCATTCCAGTTGCGCGTTGTTTGTCACCCGTGTGGTGCAGTAGATGGAGTCACAGACCACGAAGCAAATTTACCCGGAATGGTACCCTGTTCGAGGCAAATTCTGGACATTATATGACGAGTTACCAATCAAAGCGAAATATATCTACTGAATGAATTGCCTTTTCTATATTATATATATATATATATATATATATATATATATATATATATGCTGGTTAATGTATGCATACAATGAAAGTGGTACTTGTATCCAGATAGCAACCATGATTCGAATAATTAATATCACCACCCGGCAACCAATGCTGGCTTACGTAGTAGTTAATTGTTTATTCTTTTTTCTGTCTTTAGAACATTGAATTAATTAGTATTATAGACCTGTCCATATATCATTTATTATTTAAAAATCCCACTGTTCCAGGTAACTTTAGATTGTTTATTTTATTAAAATTTTCATTTCTTGTCATGTGTGCGTTTTAAATATGCTAAATAGATATTTGGTTGAACCAATAGGAAATTCACGAAAAGTATTGTACAATGTTCATTATTGGCAAATAATCCGTAATTCTATAGAAATTAAACGAAAGCATTTAGTACAGAACTTTTTCTAGGTTTATTATGTGCAATGTTAATTTGGTGATATATTATGAGTGAACTGTTTGGTTGAAGAACAAGCTAGTAGTGTTATATCTGACCTGTGAGAAATTGGCAGTTTTTGGTGATTTGTATAGATGCTGTGTGATTAAGTTATCTGGCAGACTTTCCGGTTGTGATAATCATTCAAGAAAACTCAATATGTAAATTACTTTCTGGGGCCAGCAGGATGATATTTTTTTCTAAATAAATCTATAATTCTTGGTAATAGTTTATGACTGGCGTTTCATGTGAAAATTATCGCTTTTGCAATAATAAAATGGCATTTACAAATGCGGCTAGTGTTGGGCAGATATTGGATCAATTAAGTGAGATGATAAATAAATATCACTTTGATACTATCTAAAAGAAGCTTGCATTTTTAAGATAAAAACACATCTAATTATTTTTACCTGTCGTAAAACTATAACACAGTCGTTAATTACATGTACCGACGCGTTTTCTAATTTCGTGATTACATGTCGGAAAACAGTCTTACGACGATTAAAAAGCAATGCGTTAACAACGAGTTAAAAATTAAATGCGACTCGTGGCTCTAGCAGTGTCTTATATGTGATACTTTACTTAAATTTCGGTTACACCATTTATATGGCATCACGATTGGTATGTTCTTTGTTTAAGTGTAAATTTTACTACCTTAATACACAAAATAAGCAAACAAACGTAATATACAAGGTCTCAGTTTAACTTAGAACACGGAAATTAAAATGTCTTCTTATCCTGTTTCAATTACGCATTCAGTTATCACCATTTTAACCACTTTTGCGATTCCATTTGGAATAGCATACAACTATAATTTCTGATTTGTATATATACTAAAACCGTTGTCGACCAGATATGTAAATTTATATCTCTTAACAGAGTTAGCACATAAGCGAAAATAACTATTAGCACTACTTTCAGATGAATGCTCCCTTGCAGATTGTGAACTGACATTCATATTAAGAATGTGAGCTTGTATTTATTGTGTCAACATTTGTCTGGACATTCGAATTTCAAAGGGAAGTTTCCCAATAGTCGTCATGGCATTTCACTTCAGCAGGATTTTCTGCATCGCCTTTATTTTTATTTAAATGGTGAAATGGACTCACGTTGAAATTTATAGAGCTGGTTTTATATATATATATATATATATATATATATATATATATATATATATAGCAAAAATATTACTAAATTAACAATGTTTTAAAAGAAAGTACATGAGAATAGATTAGACGAGCTCTGTAATATGTTTATACTTGAATAAAATTGTAGGAAATAAAAAGGTTTTGTTTATTTCGAGACAATAGGTAAGATTGCATTAGGTGAAATTTAATGGCTTTTCTATTGTTCTTATATTATTTACAAAGTTAATGTCATTGATTTCTGAGTGTACACAAGATATGTCAACATAAAAAAGTGTGTGCTTTTAATGTGATATGAAAGACAGTTTGTTGTATTAAATAAAAGGCATTTCTTTACTTTTTCTATTTGTTTTAATGCTGGCATACTTTAAAACATTTATTTACCATCTCATTCAAATTTGGCGACTTTATCTAGCCACATCAATGACTTTGAAAATTTAGTGTTCAATATGGAGCATTAATAACAACAAATGAGGTCACCAAACTCAATCAAATTGGATCATTGATAAAAAGGGTTATTTAATCACTTTGCGTAAAATTTGTCACATTAAAGGAAATTTTTGAAACTCTGAACATATTTCTTCGCTATGTTTAATTGGAGCATATTAAATGCGCCAACGATGTATTCCATTTAACGTTTGTCACCTGCTTAATTGATAAGTTTCTAAGTAAATGTTAAACATAATTGGAGGTAATATTTTCAGTTGGACGCTTTTAACAGTCATAAAATTAGTAACAATTATTGTTCCAAATGCAATCCGAAAAGAGGAACATTTTAATCCATGTTGGGTAATTATCGCTAGATAGTATATCTATCACATTCAAAGATCGAAATCTGCAGCGTTTAGTAGGGATTTATAAAGCTATTACTCTTTGCCACGTCAGTCGTGTAACGTGCTCCTTCATTGTTATAAAAACCTTTTCGTCTAATTCAGTCCTGATTTCAGTTGTAATTTCCTTAGCCTAACATTTAACCTCAAGTTCAATCTAGCGAGCCCCCAATTCATCATTTTCATGCAGATATCCTGCCGAAATTGGGGGTAATATTAATTTAAAATAATTCGGCAATAAATTGTTTAGTTGGTGTTGGTTCAATCTCAATTTGTACAAGATAGCGTTTTCGGGTCGACTGACTGAAAAATTCCGTTATGAATGAAAACTCGTCAATAGTATCTAGAATTGCTCCAGCCAGATAATAAACCATCATTAATTTATCTCGGAGTGATAAAACCCATTCCGTACGCTTTGAAAGATGTACAGGTCGTGCAATTGTAGCTATATTAATACATGGATTATAAATTTTCATCTACATTTTCAATTGGCCAGACACAATCGTCATTGTAAGGCATAAAACATGCCACATCGGGAATTGTTAGTGAATTTTTTAAAAATGGCAGAATTTAATGACAATTATAATTTTCGCTTAAGCTAAATATTTCCAAAATTTCAGCGTCCTTAAAATCATTCTTTATGCCGCAGAAACTGGTAAATTCATAACGTCTTAGGTTTCATGCCAAAATATATTTTAAGCCGTCTTTACCTCAGCTGGATTATTTTTTATGAATTAAGAAAATGTTTAATGATTCGACTTTTGGTTTCAGAAATTCAAGTCACTACTTAGTATTATAGAATAAGGAGGAAATCTGTCTATTGGATAACTTTTATTTGCGTTCGTATTCAATGTTTAGTTTATACAAGTAGCACAATATAAATTACTGCTATGAGACTGTAAGTTTTCAGCATTTTATCAAATGACATGTACTGTCATAAACTGGCACACGGGAGTTCAATTCTTTCGCGAATTCGCGTAAAATTTTGAAATAAGTGAAAATGACTGCTGGCATTAATTAAATCGTATTGTGGAAAATCTATACAATATCAATTCTTCCATCTGAGATATTTTTAATGTTACTGTACTTCACTATCTCAGTAGGTAAAAATTATTGTAAATAAAGAGTAAAAGTTAATGAAAAATGGTTACAATAGCATCTAATAAAGTGTCAATCCTTGTCAGTATTGCTAATTAAGCAACATTTTGGAACCACGAAATTAAAAGTTAAATAATTTTTCGATGCGCAAAAAGACATAAAACTGAGAAAATTTGTCTCTTACCAGGCTTTAACTACTTAATCTTAATGGCTTCTTACGTAGGTTTACTATAAAAAAATTCGGCAAAATCACATGCAAATTATGCTACTTAACACACGTAATTGGCTTAGCAATCTAGCAATAGCAACTGAGTCCCAGTGTGACTAATCAGGGTGATGAAAACGTTTTTGCTTGACATTTTAAATGATCGCATATTGTGAATCATAGCAGCGACGTTTGTCGCGATTCGTTCGATTCAAAGCAACTAGGTACTGATATGTGGATGAAAACCATCTACTTTCACACTCTTGACTACAAATGACGATTCGCAACAGTACCATTTTTTATAGTTAATGTGTAAATTAAAAATAATGGTTTAAAAATGCATTCTTCTTAAAACCAATGTTGTCATGCATAACATCGCTTTATCTGTCAGTAATCTGACATGAACAACGTGAAGTACCAGATTTATTGATTTGTTAGGTGCAAGATGTTGGGAGATCAACAAAAAAACAATCTAGCAATAAAGAATGCAGAATTCATGGTTCATAGTGAATTGAGATTAAAGCTACATTTTCGATCTTTAGTGTAAAACGACTTGTGACTGATATATTATAATCAAAGTGGCTATCTTGATATAAGTACCTTACCCATTATTTATTTGTATTTGTCAGTAGAAACTACGAATTGTATAGTGTAGAAAAGGCAATTCATCCAGTAGACCGTTTTCACACTTATTGGCAACTGGCCAGAATTTGCAGCGGGCAGGTCTCGAACCTGGACACGTCTGCTTCGGAATCTGGTGCTCTAACCACTGAGCCACCCTGCCACATTTTGGCTTATTGGTAAGAGCACAAGATTCTGAAGCAGGTGTGCCCAGGTTCGAGCCCTGTCCGCGGCAAATTCTGGCCAGTACATGATGAGTTCCCAATAAGGACGGAACCGGTCTACTGGATGAATTGACTTTTCTACACTATACAATTCTTAGTTTATACTGACATATGTAAGAAGTTAATGGGTAAGGTACTTATATCAAGATCGAAACCTTGATTATAATAATTGTTATCACCACCCGCGTAACCAATTTTGCGGTTAAGTGTGACTGATATTACCTTATCGGATTCTGTGGCTGAATTTGTCATGGCCTTCTGCATAAAGTGATAATTTAATGCATTTCAATTGTAGAGGTTAAACATAGATATAGCATGTTTGTGGGTGCTTTATTTTTAATGCCTGCTTATTTACATTTAGTACATCTATTTCTCAAGAATATAGAATGAGTCATCGCTGCGCTAAGTAGCTAGCATAATTTTTCTTCATCAAAACGTGTTAATGTGCTGAACGTCGTGAGTGGAAAATGATCACTTTAGAAAACTAAATTTCATATACTCTGATATTTTTTTATGGGAATGAGTAACATGATATTTGACAATACAGAAACTAAATCTATTTAAAAAAATAAATTAAAATGACATGCTTAAAAGGCATGATTTCTAGCTCAAATAATGTAATCAATAGAGCTAAAATTTGCGAAAACTGAAGTTGTCCTCTCTTGTATGTGTTTAGCTATGTGTGAATTCTTTTGAGCATGTGTGTGGGTGTTTTTGTACGCAAATGTGCAGATTTTTTCATCTGTGTACTTTGTAATAAAAAAAACACGCTAAGTACACACAAACAAGTTTTTTCGGATGACTGCTGCATTTTTCATCTCTATTCTACGCGTACCTGTGTATCTACTCGTTTGTGTATTAAAATGTAATTTTGTACTTTTGTCATGCTCATTTTTGCCTAACGCATTATCTACTTTTAGCGCATACAAACACAAACACACACAGTAATTCGCAAAGAATAAGCGGTTCTGGACTAGAAGTTCGGATTTTACATAGTTCAATTTGTGCTCAAATAAATTTGAAAATATTCTTCCAGTTGGATAAATATGAACTATTGTACATACACGAATGCCGATAAGATGACGCCGTGATTCTCCTGGCTTGCACGGTTCTTCTCTGTGCTTCTGTCAATTTTTTCAATCTTTGCTAATGTGGTTTGTGCTTTTATGCGAGCATAATCTTAAAATGCTTATAGCTATAAGACGGAAACAAGAACCGAAGATGTGGTCTCTTTTTACATTTGATTTTAGATTTAAATGTGTAGAAAACTTTACCCTGAGTACAGTTAGCATAATTAAGAACACGATAGCTAATGAAATTGGTATCAGCGTCTGTATTCAATTGTTAAATTATTTACCTTGAATCTGATTGACTGATTTTTCGCAAATAGGTGTGTATAACTATATGTTATATGGTTAATAATGAACTCTTGTTTGGTGAATTGTCGGCACATTTACGAAGCGTTGGACAACAAAATGGAGCGGCAATTGAAGTACTGTGATACTGGTCTGATCAGATTTAAGTCAACGTCACATCTCACCCGACCAAGAAGTCTAAAGTACCCCGAGTAACTATTGTAAAATTGATTAATGATACATTTTCGGACCAAGCACGACCCAAGCATTAAAGTATATCTAAAAAGAATTGTAGGTTATTCCGCTCACCTTAAAATTTCACTTCCAAGTCCTTTACCAAGCAATATACAGACTTTTATGTTACTAAAATTAATGTGAGATATGTCGTGTTATGTGGTAGTTAGAATGATTAAAAATGTGCTTTGTGCCTCATTCATCACTTCTATATATTGAACCAGTTGATTTCGTACAGTTCGTTTGGTTAAGTGTGTATCCAACTTATGCTAGGTATAATCCATTTAGGCAAAAGGTACTTACAAACACGCGCGCATACATATTTATATACGTATATATTTAAAGTCCAATGACAGGATTTTGATTATATCTAAATTACTTTAATCGAGGTTGCGATCTTGATTGACCCATTATTTACCCATTAATTACTTACATTTGTCAGTAGAAACTATAAATTGTATAGTGTAGAAAAGGCAATTCATCCAGTAGAGCAGTTTCGTCCTTATTGGGAATTTATCACGTCCTGGCCATAATATGACAAGGACGGGACTCGAACCTAGGAACTTCTGCTTCGGAAACTTTGGGTCTAAATGGATTCCATATGAACTTCACATAATGGAAATAGACTAAGCGCGTTACATAAGTTAGTATATAACTGAAGACTGTGTGTAGTGTGCGGCAGGGTGGCTCAGTGGTTAGAGCACCAGATTCCGACGCAGGTGTAAGTATAAACTCAGTTGCATCGGGTAGCGCAGGCAGTTCGTCCATTAGACTGGTTTCGTCCTTATTGGGAGCTCCTCAAATAGAGTCCAGTGTTTGCCGCGAACAGGATTCGAACCTGTGCAAATTTGCTTCGTTGTGGTTGACTCCACCTTCTCCGACACGTCTGCCGGATATTACACGCGGTTTGAAGGCATGTTCTGATTAGCCTACCCTGCGGATGGAACCTATTTCGTATCTCTTAATACATGAATTGTAGCTAACAAATCACGGTCTGCTATCATACAACGGGCATCATACCACTTGGGGATTTTATATTGAATTGTATTCTAAACGCATCAAAGTGTAGCTAGAACTTAAAAAGTTAAAAATAAGGAAGAACCCGCTCTACTGGAAAAATTAACTTTGCTACCCGATGCAATATTCAATTTATACTGAATATATATATATATATATATATATATATATATATATATATATGAATTATCAGTATCATCTAATGAGTGAAGATAATTGAAAACTAAATTTACGATGTAGACCAGAAATGCTGAGGCCGAGCTGGAACCTGAGCGCGTCTGCTACAGTCTTGCGACTTATAGACAAAGCTATTCAGGTCGCACACTACATTAAATGTGCACTTATGTTCTTATTTATGTGTTTTTGAGGAGTTTTTCATTCAGATGGCACCTATGAGGCATCTTTTTCGAAATTATTTTTCAGCTCGTCATTTCTGAACTCTTATAAAAAAGACACTATGCCACGTAGATATGTGTTATTGAACTCCATTATAACAGAAAGATGTTCTTATATATAAGGACGGTATATATTAACGTCTGCATAAAATAGTAAATGCAATTAATCAGTTAGACTGAGTTTGTTGTTTATTGGCAATAATTATGTATTTTCAATATTTGCCTCTGGTGTGACACGAACAAAGATACATTTCTTCCAGAGTCTTAAATTTCATGAACTATTCAACTAAAGCCTTCCTATATCATTTTGCCCAGGTGGCATGGTTTGTGTTCTATATTGGGGGATCGGGGGTGGTTTTTTTAGAACATTAGGCCGAATAAATGCAAAAACAGGTTCCATTTGAACAGTCGGATAAGCAAAAATATAAGTTTGTACGTAATAGCAAATTGCATTTCACGTGCAGCAGGATGAGTAAAAGACTCGATAGTTAATTTTCCACAGTTCAAACCCCAAACGTACAAAATTCTAGCAAGAAACTGAGGAGTTCTCAATAGGGATAAAACCGATCTACATTACAAATGGCATTTGCTACCTTAAGCAGTGTTTATTTTATGCTAAAAACAAAAATACTGCGTAACACTTCAATTCATTGTATGCATCTGTATATATATATATATATATATATATATATATATATATATATATATATATATATATACATATATACGTAGGAATAACCTACCTTAGAATAAATTAGCGCATTGTAATCCTGTTTCATCCTCATCGACACTCCTCAATAATGGAAAAAATTAAACAATCGATTATTGTGCGGCTGATGATATCAATTCTTTAAATTAAGTTTAATAGCATGAGATAAACACTAATTATATTGTACAGAAATATTCGTACAGAATAACAAAACAACCGACTGACGGTAGTTCAGTTATATTGTATGACTGGCTACGTTAAATGAGATTGTCGTTTGTTCCAAACTCGAAAATTTAATTTAAACTAAAATGGTTAGAATGACTGCAGCTAGGATCAGAACCTGAGGCTATTTGACTTAGAGAAATGAAAATTCATCACCTAATCCACAGAAGCCGCACATTCAGCGCGTTTGTCATTCATACATTCATTTATGTGTTTGGCCTGACTTATATTGACGTGAAACCTAGTTGGTATTGCTTTTGACCTAAAATTTCAACTATAAATAAAGTAATCTACTGAAAAATGCATGTTCTGCCTGAATGTTGAGCTGTGGAAGTTGAGTTAAATGTCTATACACAAATTTTTTAGAGTTTAAATCATTGGTGGACAATTATGGTTACTACTGATTAGAAAATAATGAGGACGAAACGTGTCAAGAGGCTTATTTGCATTTTTGAACTGATGCAATGTCTACTTTATACTTAAGGCACATATTTAATTATATCCTTTTATGACACTGAGTTGCCATATAACTTATCTTAGTGCCATATTATCCATCTTAAAATGACAGAACGGAGTTATAATTAGTTGTCAAATGCTTTACACTTGAGGCTCCGCTTGATGAAAATTTGGACTAAAATGAATAATTTGGTTTATGCCTGCAATTTAAATGTAAATTGTTGCCAAGTTAACGTAGCGGATGAATTTCATAAATCCAGCACAATAAACCGGCTGCTGCAATTTTGGCTAATACTAATAGTAAACCAAGAAAGGTGAAATTCTTTTTCTTAGTTGCGCAGTGCGATAATCATATTTAACGCATCCAAGATTTTCTTTCATGGGTTGTCAATTAACACTCTTAGTTCGTTATTAATTCGATTGATTCTCATTTCAAAGTACTTATTGATTTCGACTTCCTAGTGGCTGGATGCTGACTTGTTCCATCAGTTCCAAGGCTTCCACAGCATTCGTACTAACCACTGGAATTGAAGTTCGATCTAATCTTGATTTTTCTACGTTCTGGTGCTTCATTTCCAGTACCATACTCAGAAAACTAATGACACTCAGTTCACCAATCGGAAGACCAGATTTAGGCAAATGTAATGGTGAAACTGGACTACCAATTGAATTACTTTTGGGATCTTATACAATGTTTATTTTAAACAGACAAAATAAACATAATTTTGTATATTTTGTTGTATGCACATGAACATATTTATATGTTATCGACTGGTCGGAAATGAAGAATGTGATTTGTTTATTATATGCTCATATATCTTCTCCGCTGGTTTGGAATATGTATTTTTCTCTTTCCACTAGACTTAAAATAATATATAATGGTGTGCGTAAGTTTATATACGCCTAATTATTTAAATGCTAGGCATGAAAGGGAATATACTAAAATATAAACTACTAACATTTATTAAGATTAAAAAGAGTCCAGGAATGCTTCCTTATATTTTTCTTTAATACAATAAAGAAAATTTCCGCAACGTGTTAGCACTAAGATCACTTATCCTCCGTAATGAGATTGTTACATGTGTCCAACTGGTATTCATTTAATCAGCTTCAAAGAATAAAAATTCAATTTCTATCAAATTTAGATGTAAGCAAAATAAAACGGAGATTACAAATTAATTAAATTATGATAATAAAAGTTAAAGATGAGGCGGAGCATAGTTACAAAATGCAATGCCTGAAATGTTAAAAATAGCAGTTATCTACAGATCATTATCTGGATCAATGCATCGTTCAACCGGTATGTATATAGTGATTTAGTTGTGAGATATGTGAACGGTTTATTATATTATTTTAAATGGACAATTTTAGAAGTTCAATTAAATTAAGTGAAAACATAATGCTTCTCTGATGCATATACACTAATTTGATTTTATATATTGAGTGCAGAAACGTTCAATAACCGAGAAAAATAAAAACTGGTATAAATGAATATGAGCAGTTAAAATATAAAGCTATCGAAAGATAATATGAAGCAAGAGCTGTTGTGTAGCGTCAGGCAGTAATATAAAGCTTATTAAATATGGATGTACATAATAGATGAAATAAATTAAACGACAACACTCTCAGTAGGATATTTTATGTATTCGTTTCAATACAGTTCCAATATTTTATTTTACTTCTAGTGTTCTTGTTTTTAAACTCAATTTCGATTCGGGTATTACCAAGTTCCTAAGTTAATCTTTATGTTTCTCCTACTTTACATGTATCGAATCAGAATCGAATTTCATTATTACACTTTCCATAGTTTTATCTATTAATTAATGTTAGTTATCATTTTCCTTGAATATATCCCGAAGTTTTCTCTTTTCATTTTTTCTATATTTTAAATCATCTATTCTATGACTTTTTAATCTCTTACATTTCAAAATGACTTTTTTTGCGCCGTATGGGTTATTCGAGTAAAAATGAGCAAGCATATCTGAATAGATCGCTCTCCATTTGGCATTTTTTTTAATATACCAAGATTTCGACTTAATTTCACACCAAGGACTGCACACTCCTCTCGCTTATTTTTACTAGATGAACCACCTATATCATTAGCTAAATTAAGGAAGATTATATGTTCATAATGACCATGTTGTCAAATTACAAAAGCATCATCGAGGAATACTATAAACAAATCCGGTATAAGAGGTTCATTTTAGGATAGTTTTCACGGTATAATGCATAGGAATGCTATTAGACGGATCAGCCATTGGGTGTCATATTGGCACACCTCTCACTTGTCTGGCCCTTGTTGTTTTCAACGTGTTTCGTTTAACGCTTTTTACTTGTTTATAATATTCCTTTTTTAAATTAAAATATGTAAACGACAGAATTTTAAAAATTTCCAGCACACATATTTTCATATAGATAACATTGAAAACCTACGGTTATTCTGTTAGAAAATATTTAAAGCACTCTAACTCAGCTGGCACAGCAATATTTGTATACATTAATATAATGTCTAAACTAGCTAATCTGTCAATTTCATTTAACTTGTATTTCTGGAAAATATCTATAAAATGACAGGTATTCATTAATGTGTGGTCTAAAATTAGGTACACTTCCTCATTCTATAACAATAAAATTTAGACATTTTAAATAGGTGAAGTTTGGAAGTTTCCAATGATTCATAGTGGTTCTCATTTCTTATGCATTTTTATTAAACCGTATTTCATAGGTGGGATTCTATCTCTTTGTATAATTGGACCATCATGCGTTATTTCGAAATCCCCCGAAATACTCATTTTATTTGTCAAGGCCATAGCCTCACTCTGTAATTTGTCCATAGGTTCTTTATTTAATATTTTATAACCCTGATTATTGTTCAGTTTTTTATACGCTTTTTTCATCATCATGAAAACCGTTGCTCCAGATTTTTTAGTCTTTAGAAATATCTCATTAATAATTATAGACCTATTCCGAAGACGTAACAATTTTTAATTAGGTTTATGCTTATCTTCCTTAGGCTTTACCATCAGAAGGGCTATGTCTAATACGAAATTCGTTCTTTCCTTTTTTGAAAGGGTCTTAATATTCTTTACGGCGCCGTAATAATCCAGTTCCTGGCGAGAATTTCATAGGTACGGAAGAATTGGGTCACAGTTAAGTGTCTTTAGCCTCATTGTAGATAAATTTAAAATTATTTTTGAAGGATCATTTATATTCCTAGTGTTAGGAATCCTACTTCTTAGCCGTTTTATTTTTTAACTTGACTGATTATATTCTTCTTCCTGTCAGTGAAACTGGACTTATTACCAAATTCTTCTTTCCAGTTGCAAGTGAGAAAGTAATCAATATCTTACATTTGCCAGTATAAACTAAGTATTGTATAGTGTAGAAAAGGCAATTCATCAAGTAAACCGGTTTCGTCCTCATTAGGAACTCATTACGTTCTGTCCAAAATTTGCCGCGAACACATCCCGAACCTGAGCACGCCTGCTTCGGAATCTGTTGCTCTTAATACTGAGCCACCCTGTCGCACACAATACACAATTTCCAATTATATACAAAATAGAGCTTCTTTGTTAGACATACTTTTAAACGAGGCCTATAAGGCATACCTTTAAATCTAAAGTTCAAACTAACCACTCTAAATATGTTATTTTAGAACAGATGCCGCGCTACTTGGAGACGTGGTAATGAATTGAACATTTTTACAATTAAATGAAGGTTGGATGCGTGCGTGGAGATAAAATTTATTGAAGTCAAGTTTGCCATCTTTATATAAACATCTGTTCAATTATGTACATGCTATCGGTGTAAACTAAGCATTGTTTAATTTAGAAAATACAATGCATCCAATAGACCGGTTTGGTCCTAATTGGGAACTCACTAGGTACAGTCAAGAATTTCACGCGGACAGGGCTCGAAACTGGGCACGTCTTCTTTGGAATCTGGTGCTCTGATGACTGAGCCACGATGCCGCACACCAAACAAAATTTTCAGTTTTCTACTAACTGAAGTGTCTTAGTTAGCCTCTCCTTTGCTGGATACTGTATGCCACACCTTTTAATTTAAAGTTGCATTTGACCACCTTAAATCTGTCACGCTACTTGGGATGTGGTATTGAATTGAACAATTATATAATTAATTAAACATTGCGTGAATGGTTATAAAAATGAATTATATAAATGTTGTTATCTTGATATAACCACTTGACCCATTATTTACATACATTTGTCAGTGTAAACTAAGCATATTATATTGTGGAAAAGTCAATTTATCCAATAGACCGGTTTCGTCCTTATTTGTAAATCATCGCATAATGTCCGAAATTTGAGTCAAATATGGCGCTAAGCTGCGTACGTTTGCTTCGGGATCTTTTGTTATTACCACTGAGCCACCCTGCCGCAAGCTACACTGAATTTTCAGTTATATACTAACAAATTTTTTAATGGTTGACCTATATGGCAAAACTTTATAACTAAAGTTCGAACTAACCAACCGAAATCTGTCATTATAGAAGACACCACGCTACTTGGGGACATTCATATTATTAAATGAACATTGGTTGCATGGGTCGTAATAACAATTTTTTAAATCACGTTTGCCATCTTGTTAAAAATACCTGTCTCGTTATGCGTAGCATTTGTCGGTGTAAACTTGGCTTTTTATAGTGTAGAAAGGGCAATTGATCCGGTATTTCGGTTTCGACCCTGTTTGAAATTAATCAAGTATAATGAAGAATTTTCCGCGGACAGTGCTTGAACTTGGGTGCGTCTGATTCGTAATATGTTGCTCTAACTATTGAGCCAGCATGCTGTAAACTACACACAATTTTTAGTTATACAAAGACTAATGTTTCTTGGTTAGCCTTTCCTTAAGATGAATCCTGTATTTCATGCCTTTAGAACAAAGGTTTCAGCTAACCCCTCCGTTATTATAGGTGCCTTGCCAGTACTGTATAACATAGTGAATAACATTTAATTTCATACAAATTTTATGTACTTGAACACGTGTGACATATGGTAGTTTTGATATGTTGTGTAACTGTTTAAAATGATGGGATTGCTGTTTATATCAAGCTTGCAAATAAATACGCACATATAAATATACATCTACATAAACCTATGCAGATCCTTGCATTTAAAGTTACACTACTTTAGAATAAGTAGCGAGTTAACATGGTTTTAATATCGATTTACATTTCATGATTATACGAAATATTTGGTTCTGCCATTAATGTTAAGATTTCACATGTATATATCCAACATCTCTCTACATTGAATTATATATACTAAGTTTATGCATGCCAAACATAACCAGATCATATGTTAAGATCCGAAGTTTCTCTAAATTGTTAATTTGAATTCTTTAGCCGGTGAAATCTTATAATTTTATAGCCATGTTTACCCATAAGTAAATTTATTCCGAATGGTCACAAAACAAATATTCATGTTTTTCTTTTTTTAATATATAGCTTGCATGCATCCCAGTTAAAAGATATATGTTGTTTTCTTGAAAAGGGATCGGCTTTATCCCCATAGATTTCATATTGCTACAAGTCATTGTCAAATAATTCAAATCACGTTTGCGAGCTTGAAGTGAACACCAATCCCATTGCATTTAACCAATCGTCGAACAACATAACAAAACTATCGCCAGTCACACGCACTGACGCGTTTCGACCTTCCATGATCATTATCAGAGTACGACGGAAAACTGACTAGCGAGAATCGATCTGCAAAACATATATATTCAAAGCAAAATTAGATATGCGGCTCTCACTTGTGGTAGTCTTGCATACATTGTACGTCACTGGAAATGTCGGCTGCAAAATTTATTTGCAGTCTCAAGCATTAACTGTTTTTAGCCCTTTAGTGTTATTGCTCACAAATTTTATAGTGAGTTAGCTATAAGGTGGCATTACTAAAGCTCTTTTATTAGAACCACAATAAGTATACAAGAAAGAGAATGCACCCGACCAAATATTTTGAATTTATTGATCAAATATAATATTGTTTAGGGGCGTAGTTTGGCCTCCCACTGATGAGTTGCTACTAAGCTTGAAATGCATGTGTTGGCGATTATCACCTCTGTTTCTGCCTTAATTGCAGTGAATGAATAAATTATCTAATGTAAAGTTTACTGATGGAACTTATGAAGGTAAAAATCTTAATATATGCAGTAGCTGTTCTATCTTTTTAATAAAATATATCACCTTTGATCCATGACCTGGGTAACTTATTTAAATTTGTTAATTAATGATTTAAGAAACTTAAATCGTTGTATTATCGTTTCGTTATTGCGCAGTTTAATAAATGTATTGTTTTCGCAACGTGGTTACTTTAAATAAACAAAACGTGCACAGTTTAATGGTTATCCAGACAATTTTTGCTAACATGTCAAAAAATCGGCGTTTAGGTGTATTTAACCTTATTTAAACGCACATTGATTTTTTCTACTTATGCTGCATAATCAGGCTATTATATAAATAAAAAACAACATTTCTCGCATTCTACAGCAAAACATATTTATCTAAATTGTAATGTGTCTGGTTATGCGCATATTCCGTCAAATCCGTGTGAATGTCAATGTGTAATCACGGAAAGCGCTAAAATTGACAATTTTGATGTCTTTATTTAACGGAACAGTCAGTAATAATGTGAAGATCAATTGAGAATTGGACCGTTCATGAGATTAAATGAGGAAAATAGTAGGACGGAGTTTTGCACAATTTACTGCTCCTTGCTGTGCGAGACAAAATTTTTATTAATTCTTAAAATCAAGTTTGCGAGTTTGAAGTAAACGCCAATCCCATTGTATTAAACCAGTCACTCTGCAATCAAACTAAAAAATACATAAGTATTAAACCAGTCGTCGAACAACATAACAAAACTACCGCCAGCCGCAACGCACTGACGTGTTTCGACCTTCCATGATCATCAACAGAGTACGACGGCAAATTGACTATCGAGGATCAAACCGCATTGAAGATATATGGAAATCAAAGTTATATATGCGGCTCTCAATTTCCGTCCTACTCTGATGATGATCATGGAAGGTCGAAACGCGTCACTGCGTTGCGGCTGGCGGTAGTTTTTTTATGTTGTTCGACGACTGGTTAAATACAATGAGATTGGTGTTTACTTCTGGCTCGCAAACTTGATTTAAAGAATTATTACAAGTACCCGTGCAATCAATTATTGTTAAATTGTATTGCCTATATATGTATATGTGGCGAAAGCTGCAAACAGTTAACGTTCGTGACTGCATAGAAATTGTGCAGCCGACATTTCCAGTCAAGTTCAATGTATGCAAGACTCCTAGAGGTGAGTACCGCATATCTAACATTGATTTCCTTATATATTCAATGCGGTTTGATCCTCGATAGTCAGTTTGCCGTCGTACTCTGATGATGATCATGGAAGGTCGAAACGCGTCAGTGCGTTGCGGCTGGCGGTAGTTTTGTTATGTTGTTCGACGACTGGTTAAATGCAATGAGATTGGTGTTTACTTCTGAAATATAAACTTGGTTGCAAAGAATTATTACATAAGTACCGTTACAATCAATTGTTAGGTGTGTACTATATATATATATGGTATATGTGGCGAAGCTGCAAACAGTTAACGTTCGGCGTGACTGCATAGAATTATTTAACCGACATTTACAGTCAAGTTCAATGTGGACTCCTAGAGGTGAAGAGCCATATCTAAATTTGGTTTCCATGTATATTCAATGCGGTTTGATCCTCAATAGTCAGTTTGCCGTCGTACTCTGATGATGATCATGGAAGGTTGAAACGCGTCAGTGCGTTGCGGCTGGCGCTAGTTTTGTTATGTTGTTCGACGACTGGTTAAATACAATGGGATTGGTGTTTACTTCGAGCTCGCAAACTTGATTTAAAGAATTATTACCACTACCCGCGCAATCCATTATTGTTAACAGATTTATTAGTTTGACGTATTGTTTGTGATATTTCGGCATGCTTTCTTTTTGCGTACTTCGTATTAATAATCGGAAAAAGTTATTTTTTTCTGCATTATTTGGAGTAAAAACATAAGAACCAAAACTGGGGTTCGAAAATCACGCCACACTGTCCATATTTCAAATAATACCGTCAAAATTTACACAATAGCCTTCGTTGCGTTCAATCTTTAGGGCCGATTGTACCTTAAATAACGCTTATTTTGTCCCAGTTGTTTAAAAAATTATTGCTTAAACAATTGGTAGCCTTTCTGTTAGATACGTCATGGAAGATACACAGGTTCTGGTCGTTAGGATTTTTTCAATATCTTTGTAATGCACAGTTTTTAAAATTCATTCATTCTGATAAAATTATTGTACCACTATTATAAAAGGTTTAGGAGAGCTTAGGTATCCGCTAAAATTCGGATTGCAAATATGACAAGTAGGGAGGATTTTGTGTAAATATGAAAATTAGGAAAACAATCTCGTGTGAAGAGCAATTTTTTGTGGGAAGTTGCAGCACTTATTTAATAATTTACCATGCAAACACTAAGCGGTAATGCAGAAAAAAACCAAATGTTATTTTAAAGTCCAATAGATTTTGATTTTAGAATTTCATTGAATAATTAGTTTATTAATTAGTAAGTACTGTCGTCCTAATGGAAATGCGGTTCTATCACACCTTTGTTTGACTGGCGTAGAACCGCATTTCTATTGGTGCGAATACAAACCTAGCCCGATCGAAAACAAAAATGAAATGGAAATTGTAATCAATCGGATCTTTGTGTAACTGTTTGTGCAAAGCTTGAACCCGTGTATTCAAAACGCGGCATTGGAAAATATGAAGCTGACACTCCACAATCAAATTTAAAAAAAAACTCATCTACATAATGTGAATATCAAGATTACCACCTTGATCTAAATAATTAATAATTTTCGTTATTTTTGGTACGTGAGAAGTTTCATATTTTTTCTTTTGATTGTGTAAACTGCATAATATTTTTTGGAAATATATACAGAAAATATTTACCTCTATCTTCGGGAACAAAAATGAACGTAGTCTGACGTAATTGTCAATGTTTTTTTGCTGAACTAAATGAAGAACCTACTATTTCAGCCAATATGACCAATTTTTAATACAATAATGCTTTTATTGTAAATATTATGCATTTAATTACGAATTAATTCGTGGTTCGTTTCATAACGTGGCGGTTCGCTTTCTAGGCATGTTTACAAAAAAGTTAATCATAATCCTTATCTTTGTGTTCAAGGCGTGTTGAAAGATTAGGCTGATGCAGGATTCTACAAGTCTAAAAATTAAAAATAAAAATTTCGTTAATGAAATTGATACTTGTTAGTAAAACGCAAATACTTATCACTGTTGGGTGAGGCATCTGTCAGCTCAACTTAAATATGTCATGATAAACAGAGATTGGAGAAGTTGTGTGCTGTATTCTCAGAGTTCAGATAAATTTGTCTCAAAGAATCTTACCACAAATGAGATCATTATTTCGATAATAACGAGAACGCACGTTCCCTCGTCGGAGATGTATTTTTGCACAAGTGTGGTAGGTGTCTTCCTATTTGTAACTGCTTACCAGGACGTCACGCTATTATATACACAAAAGCAACAGTTAACTTAACAACTTGCAATTTAGTTCCATATCTGTTATCTATTAGATTTTGCATGCATGGTGACTGATAAAAAATGATTCACTATTTAAACATTTTGTGAAATAAATATTAAAATCGCTTAATTAGTTCTGAGACACACACACACACAATTGATGTTGAAGAAAACGTTCGTTTTGATAAAAACCTACTTAATCTGACTGAGCCGTGCTAAAAGTCAGCTGACAATGATGTCACCACGATTTTTGCCTCGTTTCTAATTATACACAGGCTAGTGATCAACGTTTAAAATTGTTTCATTAGTTTTAAGCTTGTATTTTTAATGAAGAATATTAGGCGTTGTAACGTTGCGTAGACCGAAATTAAAGTGTACACGTTTCGAAGAAATAGATTATTGCTAAACTGAGCATTCTCAATATGTTTGTAAAGAGTAAACATTTGCACATATGTGATACAAATATCTTAATTTAACACAAATTAATCTAGCACATAATATGAAAAGGAAAGTTTATTTGTTGTGATGATTTACAAAATAATTTAACCTTTCATATAAACAATTCATTCATTACGTCAAACGAACATTGGTTGCACAGACGGTGATAACAATTACTTTAATCAAGATTGTGTTCTTGATATAAATACCTGACCCATTATGCACATACATTTGTCAGTATAAATCAAGCGTTGTATAGTTCAGATAAAGCAATTCATCCAGTAGACCGTTTTCGTTCTTATTGGGAACTCATTTCGTACTGTCCAGAATTTACCGCGAACAGGGCTCGAGCCCGGGCACATCTGCTACGGAATCTGATGCTCTACCTACTGAACCACCCTGTCACACATTATGCACGATTTTCAATTATAAACGAACTAATGTTTTTGGTTAGCCTTTCCCTTAGGTAGAGCCTATGTGGCATCCTTTTAGATCTGAAGTTCAAACTAACCATCCTCAACCTGTCATTATAGAACAGACACTACGCTACATGAGGAGGTGGTATTGGAGTGAACATTTATATAATTAAACTAGCATTGGTTATTGATCTGTTACCAATAAGGATGAAACCGTTCTACTGGATGAATTTCCTTTTCTAAACTATACAATACTTAATTTATAGTGACAATTTTATATGTATAATGGGTCAGGTGTTTGTCTATCATGTTGCACGGATATTTTAAATGGATATATAGAGCAACTCGGCCATTAGTGTTTTCTTTTTCAATAACTGATCAAATTCCGGCAGGTTTACAGAAATATATTTGTCTCATTTTTAATAATAGAGCGGAAATGTGTCTAAGGTTTTTCATGTGGTATAAACTAAATAACGGTTGATATTGGTCAACTGTTCCTATTAAAAACGACTATCAATGATTAAATCTGGTTCTATCGGAATTGCCTTTTCGGAAGTAATTTCCCTACGAGATAATTTGTATTTTGATTTTACACCTACCTTACGCTTTGTTGAAAGAAAGTGTTGTTATTTGTTTCAATAACCAATATATTATGCTGTACATCGGACGCCGATTTTTATATAATATGCGAATGCTAACGTAGAGATGCTTATACAAGTCATTTCACACGTACAGAAATAAAGTTGCAACGCAGGAGCACTTGGTAAGCGTGATTGGTGGCAAAGATTGTGGTTGTTTTTGTGTTATATAACTATGTGCACAATATTTCCATTTCAGTGCGATAGGACATTTCGTTGTTTCAAAGTTAGTTTTCCCTGGTAACCTTCACAGTAAAACACGGTTACACTTGCAATATAGCAACTATATCAACTAGCATACTCAAAATAATTTGTTAGCACTATTTCATTCTGCAATAAAGAGAAAGCGCATTATTCATTCTTGCACAAGGATGAGCGAACTGTAATCGAAAAGAAGTCAGCTTGTGTAACCATATGTGTGACTGGATTTATGAACTGTTCCACAATTGCGTATAAGTAATGCTAAATTACCATAATTTACCAATTTTAAACAACATTGGCTACGCATCATCATTGGTTGTGACAAAAAGATTGTTACGAACGTATCCTTGAATTATTTGGCCTGATGGTTGCAAGGCCGTAGTACTTCACGTTGGTAGCAGTATTTGAATTGTTGCTGATTACAAAGGGATACAATCATTCGAATACTTTAAGTTCTAGAACTTAAGTTTATTATGCATATGGCCGTTAAAATATGTTCTAATGACATTCATGAGTACCATGGAAACCAAATTAATAGGGTATTTTCAATGTTACATTTATATTGATTGCAAAATGTACTCCTTTATTCAATTTTGGCAAAATTTTGCCTATCGCGAAATCCATAGTGTTTGTACTCCGAACAGGCTCCTTACTATGAATTACTCTGTTTTAATACTATGTACAATATTGTTATTTTTAAAAACATGCTATTGGTAACATTTCCAGGCTGTGGATATATTATATATTGTAAGTTGGCTTTAGAGTCGCATTGTAGGAGATTTTAAATGAAGCTAACTTCATTAATACTTGAATACACATTCGTGTAGGACATCATACCATCCTATTTTCCCACATTCCTCGATGAAACCTTAAGTCGACGTAACGCATGGTACCCACTCCTACAAGTGAGTCACGAATAAACACGAAAAGCGTGAGTACATGCGATTATAACTTTCATGCGTGCCGAGTTTGGTTTATCTCTGTGGTCATATTTTGTCTAATTTGTTAGTAAGTACGCAACACCAAATATACGATTGCATATATGTTAGCTCCCCTCCAAAACTCAATATATAACTATTATGTATTTACTTGGATGATGTTATAATTAGTCCGAAATTTTATAATTGAAGTCGACTAAAGCCGAAGTATATGGACTTACAGAATAAAAGTTTCACCGTAAATACATATATATATATATATATATATATATATATATATTTACGTGATGTGATATGTTTGTATTTGTACGTCTGGATACATTTATGTATATTTATAGACGCATTTATATATATATATATATATATATATATATATATATATATATATATATATATACACATATATATATATACACTCCCTGTACACGTACGTATATATATATTATATATGTATAACCTTATATATATATATGTATACATATATGTATGTACATACATATGTATATATGTATGTATGTATGTATGTATGTATGTATATATGTATGTATGTATGTATGTATGTGTGTATGTATGCATCGACAAATGTATGTATGTGTATGTATGTATGTATGTATGTATGTATCGACAAATGTATGTATGTGTATGTATGTATGTATGTATGTATGCATGTATGTATGTATGTATTTATGTATGTATGTTTGTATGTATGTATGTATGTATGTATGTATGTATGTAAATAAGTAAGTAAGTATGTATGTATATATGTATGTATGTATGCATGCATGTATGTATGCATGCATGTATGCATGTATGTATGTATGTATTTATGTAGGCATTTATTAATTTATCTATGTATATATGCAGGGATGTCTGTACGTATGAATCTATATATGCATGAAGGCATGTATGTTTGTGGATATGTATTTATATTTGTATCTATGTGTCTATGTATGTATATATCTGTGCATAACTTTATGTGTGTTTTTATTTATTTATGTATGTCGTTTGAATGTATGTATGCATATATTTAATTATTTATGCACGCATATTTATTTAAATATATATATATATATATATATATATGTCTACATAAAGTGTATGGATGTTTATATATGTATTCTTGCATGCATGTATGTATGTATGTATTTAAGTTTGTTTTTATGTATGTATGAATGCACCATTATATGCATGTGGTATGTATGTATACATATATCTGTATGGTTAGATGTATGAATGCATGTATATGTTTGTGTATGTATGAAGGAATGTATGTATTTGTGCACGTGTGTTTGTCTGTATTCATTTAAGTTTTGTGCTTGGATTTTTGTATATTTGTTTGTGTGTCTTCATGTATATAATGTGTAAATATGTATGCATTTTTTGCTTTAATGGATATATGAATGAAGGTTTTATTGGCTATTTTATATAGAATATAGATGATGTAATATTTATTGTTACATAAATTGTTATCTTCGTTTCTTTGTCTTTAACATTTATACTCGGTGACATCCTGGTTATTTTAACAAAACACTAAAATTTCGAAATTACTTTTTTTGTATATAACTAGAAAAATATAATAGGTGCGTATACGGGCAGTTTGGTTCCCAGCTATGTTTGATAGAACATGTTCAACATTATCAACGAAGACAATAAGCAACTGGGTTTCAAATCGTTGATTAGACAATAAAGTTTGGGAAAGAATAGTGCAGTTTACAAAAATATTTTTATGTATATTTAAAGCTAAATTTAAAGTAGTCTCTAGAGACTGTCATCTTCTTTCAGTTGTTTATTATTGAAAATTTTATACATAAATTTCAGATAAAAATGTATATTCTTTAGATGTTTTAATTGATCATCTTTTTAATGAATTTTATGATATATTAAAATTACTTATGGACGTAGCATGTAGGTTTAATTAATTTAATTTTGAACTGAAATTTCATTTTAATCAGATTCTGCGTTACCTTATTGAACGAATTGTCGATCGGCCTACTGAGATAGCATTGGAGTTTTTCACTCATTTTGCATGTCGTTCGAGAACCACTCTTGACACCTTGCTATATATGCCTGCGTTGGGGTGCTTCAAAGCCACAGGTAGGCAAATTGATAGGCATTTTGGACACTTTAAAATTATCTTCATGGTATAAATCAGAGAGTTACATTTTGTAGAAAGCGATAATTCTTTTACTACGTTTTGATTATTAACTAAAAAACGTTGTGATATATCCTTTGTTGCTGAAAACTTATATATATATATATATATATATATATGTATATATATTTGAAATTATGTGTTAGGCATTGCGTAACTAGTATCAAATTTATTCAGGTAGAACCGTAACAAATTTTCATAATCAGCTTAAGCAAAATTATAATTTCATGAACACGTGTTTCGTGCTTACTGGTGACTAACCTTTATTATAATGACTTTAGGATATACTTTTGGTACTATTTTAACTTATTCTGTACCCAGTACGCATTACCCAATACAGAATTGCATATATTTTAGTTTTTAATGCAAATAATATGTGGTATTTTATTCGCTGATTGCTGTGATGATTAAAAGGAAGTGTGATAAATGATGGCCATCGATGCCAAAGTACATGTTTTCATTGGGGTAAGGTGTGTTCAACGTTGAATCTTATTTTTATTTTTTGGTGAAATTTAGCATATTTCCAAATCAATGGTGTTCGTATCATTTACTATTATGATAAAAGTAATATTCAGTAAATTGGTTTTGAAGTCACGTTGCAGAAGACCCTACATGTGTTGTATTCTATTACTGATTGAATACACACAAGTACAGGAAATTGCACTCTTCAGCTTTCTCGCGGCACTTGACCAAATATTTGGCGGATTTTGTCATAATTTCGGATTCTAATGTGAAACAAACGTGTACATAAAAGTATACCTTTCGTTTATGCTGACTTTGGTATATTCTTCTGGTCCTATTTGAAATTATGAAGGATATATCATTTTCTTTATATATATTGTTTTAGATTATATATAGAAAAATATATGGAGAGAGATATATATATATATATATATATATCATAAACTTTTGTGGCACAAATTAATAATTTCCATCATCCACATTAGAAGGCCAAGTATGAAAGAATTTTGAGCTTAATGTCTATCGTATTGATGATAATCCGAAAAAGGCAAAACACACTCAAATAATACCCATTCTATTTTATTTGACCAGTCGCACGACGGTAAAATTGCCGTCAGTCCCACGTAGTGATGTGTTTTATTTTTCCATGGTCCTCGTTAGGGTATGGCGACAAACTGACTAACGTAGATCAAGTGGTATTGCATATACAAGACTTGGAAACTCAAATACACGGTTTTCGCCCGTAATTGTTTCAAATATAATGTACTTGACCCTATACATTGCTGTTCAGTTCCTAAATAGTCACAAAAAATATTTTTCAAATGCACAATTAAACTCTTATTTAATGCGAAAACAACGATAACAGCTCAATAATTAATGTTTGCCAATAGGATTTATGTAAACTGTTGCGAGTACCCACACAAGCAATTGTATTTCTTTAATAAAGTACAATTTGTAGTGCTAACATTGACATATCCTCCCAGACTCGTTTTAAACGCTTTACCACTAGATACGTAACGCTTTTTTATTCAATTTTTTGTGAATTCGCGCCAAAAACAAATTTTAGATTTTTCGAAAGGAAAAAGTCTAATAAATGCCCCATTTCCTTACTTCGTGTTAACATTGGTATCATACATGAAAAGTAACGTATTGCAGTAACAAATCTTAGCTAATAAGCGTGTTCTTCTGGGTCGCCATCTGCATTGAATTAATGACTGTAGTCAACCGTGCATTAAACTATTGCATTAGAAGTGAAAAAAAAATTGTAATTTGCGAAACTTCATTTCAAGAACGTAAATTAAGGTGATATCTACGACACTAAAAAAGGAAATTATATTAGTAAAACCTCTCATAAATTTGATTAGTCTCTCAAAATAACTACTCAATTACCTTCATTTTCATTTTGATTACTTGTGTTTATCTAATATACCATTACCTTTTAGAGGTTTCTCGCTCGCTTACTGAGTTGCTGGTGCTTCCATCTCGCCAAATCGATTATCAGCGCGTTGAGGAGGTTCAAGATCATGCCTTATATGCTATAACATCTCTGACAGGCAGAGCGATTGGTTACAACTTTTTAGTTGAGTCTGCAATGTGCAAAGACAAATCTCATTATGCACGGCATCGAAAACCTCAGAAGCCAAGCGCAAACAGCACACGATCAAGCATTTTGGATAAGAACCAAATACCTGGGTGGATGGTGGATGCCCAACAAAATATCAGCCCCTTAGAGACTGCCCTTCAGAGTGAATGTGCGGGAGAACAGTTTCCAGTGAGTTAAATTACATTGAATTGAGAAAATATGATTGAAGCATATTTTGTAAAATAGGCTTTTTGTATGCGAATCGTTATTTATATTTAGACCAAATTGTAAGTTCATTACAGGCATGTTTTCAAGACATTAATAATACACATTACCCTTTCCGTGCGCAAACATAAAATGAAACTTTATCACATACCAAAACCGTTTTTTATAATTTTCTTCTGCAGTATCTGCAACTGAACACACACACACAATCACAATACATACATATATATATATATATATATATATATATATATATTGAAAGACAAATAAAGAAATTAAATGGAACCTGGAGAAAATGTGAACTAAGGCAACGACAAATTAATTTCGTACATTACGTCCAGTTCCGGTTCAATGCCCGAAAACGCTGTTTCCGCTTGCATATATATCAAGCTGCAGTCTGTTTGTCAACAGAGCTTCATATGTAGATAATTCATTTATTTTATTTTGTTTAATAATTATCTTAAATGCCACATGTGGAGAACATTCGTGCGAGTCATCAAGGATATGTTGCACAGTTACATATTTCTATTCACCATTTCATTTAAAACTGACGTTTGGGTTACAATACAATTAATCAATCATTCATTGCGCGGGTGGTGGTGACAATACCTTAAATCAAGTTTGCGATCTTGAATTAGATACCAATCTCAGGGTATTTAACCAGTCTTCGAACAACATAGCAAAACTACGCCAGACGCACGCTCTGACGCGTTTCGACCTTCCATGACCATCATCAGAGTACGACAGCAAAATGACTAGCGAGGATCAAACCGCATTGCTTATATTTTGAAAGAAAAAATAGATATGCGGCTCTCTCCTCTAGTAATCTCGCATACTTTGTACTCGACTGGACATGTCGGCTGCGCAATTTCTATGCAGTCACGAGCATTAACTGTTTGCAGCTTTCGCCACATATACATATATAGGCAATAAAATTTAACAATTAAAGAATTTTTATCGTCACCCGCGCAATCTATGATTGTTTAATTGTATTAACTATAAATATATATATTTTTGGCGAAAGTTGCAAATGCGTTTTGATACTTGCTAGTCAGTTTGCCGTAGTACTCTGATGATGAGCATGGAAGGTCGAAACGCGTCGGTGCGCGCGATTGGCGGTAGTTTTGCTATATTTTTCGACGACTGGCTAAATACAATGGGATTGGGTTGCAATGTTCTTTTATTCGTGCAATTAACAGTGTGATCGATCGGTATACGTAAGTTGGACGGAACAGTTGGTGACCAAATATGTAGCATATATTATGATTAGTGCAGGAACTCGCTGATGAGGGCACAGTAACAAGAAATGCATGTGTTCATTAGCTTATACTTTTCATTTATGCCCTATTGATGCTATTTGAACTATTTTTTCTAGGTTCGCAATACCTAATTCGCAATTGCGTTATATATATATATATATATATATATATATATATATATATATATATATATATATATATATATATATATATATATTCTTTCAAACAAACACAATAACTAAAATATACTTAAGATAGAGTTGCAGAAAATATTAAAAATCAATATTTTCTAGGCTGTGTGTAACTGGATTTCATATGTTTCGTGTCATTTCCAACTTTTAATTTTTTTAGTAATATATAGCATGCGTGTGCATTCATTAAAAAGGCATAATCAACATTATCAACTCACTTAAACAATTCAAAATGTGGGATTGTTTTCAACTGCAGATCCACGAACGTGATTTAGCGATTTGCTTTAATTTTTTTGAAATGCAATATCTTTTTATATGACTAACATTTTTATGATGAATATCTGGTGGTTCATTTGACTTTTTACACTTTTATGACGTTTTTTTGTGTACAGGTTGCATCTTACATTGCAGAAAGACTATGCTCACCGAAGATGCACAAATTCTTGCATGTTTATATTTCGTATCTGAGGCGCCCAAATTTAGCAACCCTTGTTGCCAAGGTGAATGATGTATTAAATATTGTTTAAAGCATTATATTAAGTTAAATCTTACTACAAGGTTTTATATAAGCTAATTTATAGTCACCCGTGTGATATATCTTGATACCGATTTGCTATTTTGTGTAACCAGGATCTGATATCTTTAGTATGACTAGTGCGTGCTGGGCAAAATAAAATATTCTTAAAACATTCCCTACAAGCGAGGTGACGTATTCAAATTCCAGAAGTTACCAATACTGCACGAATAATTCGTTTTAAACGATTTTAGATTAGTAGTTATCCACAAAAATTACTTAGGCATTTTAGTGCGACGAGTTACATAAACAGTAAATCTGCAAGCTAATTAGTCGCATTGCATTTGCAGAATCAAGTTTAGATTTCACTCCACGTGTAGTCACCTTTATACGAAGGATGTCGACGATGTATTCGGATTTAACAGTCATTATTTAAGCAAATTACCTTCCATTCATAGGTTAATGTACAATTTTTTCATTCCTCTTACCTAATTATAACGTCAAGAACAATGCTTTAAATTAATGCTGTTCTCATAAGTAATAAGCCATCTTTTATAAATCACCAGATCTTCTAATTAATAAAAGGAGAAGACATTTTTTCCTTTGATTGACAAAACATTTGCTAGACCATTAGGCTATAGAAAAACACTACGAAAAGACAACTTCTTTCATATTTTAGTAACTAATTAACCATCTCCACGATTTCGTTTTAATTGCCCCCGGGATTCGAGTAGAACATCGTTTACAAATAATTTGACTAAAATATTTTCATTGAAAGAAGGCTGTCTATGTGGAACCTTTTTACTATACAGTCCATTTGTACCTGGGTTGTCATAGACTCAAGGGCAATTCGGAAAACTTTGTTTTGCCTCACATGTAAATTATAAAAATAATACGGGATTTACGCCATAAGCCTATAGCTTATTTTAAGTTGATCTTAAACATATTATACCTAACCGAATTTCACATGGACCCTCAGTTATCGTCAACTGACGTACGTTTCTCTTAACTGTCAGATTAACTTTGACTTATTTGAAAAAAACATGACCTCCATCTTTACTTCAGTAATTGCTGTCAGAAATTTGTGGCTACGCCTGCTTTGTTTATTTCGAATGACACTAACTGAAATTCGCGATTGAAGTTGATTTTCAGCATCAAATCATTCGTTTTACAAATTTAATTAGGCTAGTAGCAGAATACTAAACACGATCTTTAGCAATGAATTGGATAACAATTTTTTTTCGGTTAAGCCAACGAGATTCGTTTGCCCCAACATTGTGTTGTTAGCACGTGATTCTCTCATTTATATTCAAATCAATCAGGTTTTGACCATTTGACTTCTTACTGACAACATCGGAGTTTTATTTTTGAAATACACATTTTTAGCATATTTCTAATTTGCTCATATTTATAGTTCAAAAAACAATAGAAGCGAGATATTAACATATTCTCATTCACACTTTGAGATTAATAGTGAGTAACACTTTTCGGGAAATTGACATTTAAGGATGAGAACGGTAGCAACTAGAGTTTGGTCTAGGTATTGATTAGACCCGCAGAGGTGAAAGCAGAGTTCTGTGCTATTGCAATTAATATCGATGTGGATGTAGTGATTTTAAGGTAAAATCTCATCATTTGATTATGACTGTGTATTGTACAATTAAACAACATTTAAATAGTCGCTTTCGCATTTAAGTTATCTTTATGTTTTTAGTAAATTTAGAATATTTTAAGTTAGGTTATACTTAAACCAAAATCTAAATTCATTTCCATTATTGCATTCATATATATATATATATATATATATATATATATATATATATATATATATATATATTATGACGTGCATTAATTTTACCTAGACATTCCCAAATACACACACTGGCACATATATGCGTCTGCTGTCAATTAACCGCAATTCACTACTTATTGTAGCATAAAGCAAATTCACGCTGTATAAATGATCTAAAGTTCTGCCCGTTCGAATTACTATACACCCAAAAATAAAGCCTTGGTTCACTGTAATATCTGTTCTCTACCAGATTGAACAAAAGTAGTAGACAACATAGAATTCATTTTAAGCTCACGCGTAACAGCATTTGTATAGCTTTTCTGTCTAAACAGACGTGTATGTTTTGTATTGGATGTATTCTTTTATTCTCACAAATTCATTGGACATATTGATTTTGTAATTGGGCATTTACATAGCATTTTCATTTAATTTTAAACTGCTTATTTTTATTTTGATCATTTTGAAGTTGCTGTACGACTGCTGCCAGAATTCCAGGAATTTTTGTCAGTTTCTCGTAGATGAAAATTGTTTATATTTAGAGCACGCGTTCTTCATACTTCACGACAAGG
>JAQBSW010004752.1:0-65317 GCA_029291075.1 Eudiplozoon nipponicum
ATTATATTATATTATATTATATTATATTATATTATATTATATTATATTATATTATATTATATTATATTATATTATATTATATTATATTATATTATATTATATTATATTATATTATATTATATTATATTATATTGCATTGCATTATATTATGTTATGTTATATTATATATTATATTATATTATATATTATATTATACCTTGATTATAATAATTGTTATCACCACCCGCGCAACCAATGTTCGCTTAATTATATAAATGTTCATTTCAATACCACTTCCTCATGTAGTGTGGTGTCCGTTCAGAAATGATAGATTGGGGATGGTTAGTTGGAACTTTGGGTCTAAAAGGATGCCATATGAGCTCCACCTAAAGAAAAAATAGACTAACCAAGTTACATTGGTTAGCATATAACTGAAAATTGTATAAAGTGTAGTGTGCGGCAGGATGGCTCAGTGGTTAGAGCACCAGATTCCGAGGCAGACGTGCCTAGGTTCGAGCTCTGTCCACGGCAAATTCTAGCCAGTACGTGATGAATTCCGAATAAGGACGAAACCGGTCTACTGGATGAATTGTCTTTTCTAAACTATACAATTATTAGTTTATACTGGCATATGTAAGTAATGAATGGGTCAGGTGTTTATATCAAGACCGCAACCTTGATCGTTATCACCACCCGTGCAACCAATGTTCGTTTAATATTAGAAGCTGTTTTTATTTAATTTCATATGTCAAATAACATAAAAATCTATCATAAACCACCAGAATAACAGCAAGAATCATATAATTAGAAAGAATATAAAATTTGAAGCATGTCTAAGTATTTTGTGACATTAGCAAAAAGCCATCATGCCAGAATATATATTGAAATTTTAATGTTTTCTGACGTGCAGTAAGACATTAACTTATTGCACAATGTGGTATGAAGTCTACTGTGGCCAGTGCTGGATCAAGTAAAGGATGTTAAATGAGTCCTGATGTTTTCGACTCAGGCGTAAAACAGTCACGCATTTGAATTTTGCAAGAAAAACGATGATGACAACTATTTTGCCAAAAAAACATACACTGACAGAGCTATTAATATTTTTGTTTATTACACTGACTATCCAGACTTTTACCAATTCCATTTTACTGACATGCACGATAAAATAGTTAACCAGATAAATTTTATTTTTTTTCCAAAGCAAATAAACACATCTAACCAATGTATTCAAAACGATAAAAATGTTAAACATTTAAATTGGTACATTTGAATTTAACGAGAAATAAGAAATGAAATGGTACATTAAAGTTTCCATTTCATAGTCCTTATCATGAATTATTTCTATAAGTAAATCAACACTTGCGAGCAAATACGCTAATACATGTGTTTTACTGTTATTTTCCAAATAAAAAATATTATAACTTCATTACCATGTACTAAATGTATCCGAAATTTCAAAATATGTAAATATCGGTGGTATAAAACTAAATTTAAATATTCTAATATATATGTTTGCACAATAAGTAGTTAAATGTCATAATATTCGTGATAAGTGACCAGTTTAATTATCAGGTAACGAATATTGTAAAACAATACATTATAGAAAAAAGATGGACAAAATCTTCCAAAAGCAGCTTGTTGGTAAGTTTTAAGGCCAACCACTGTTATTTTGTTAACAAACAGCTAAAGTTAATTTGTCAAAAATATTTTTTCGGCTCCTGAAATTAAGATAGTCAAAGGTCGAATTCGCCTTCAGTTAAACTGTATTTCACTCTTTCGGAAAATAAATACTTCTTGAATGCATAAATTTACATTCAAATTAGAGAGATATTTATTTCCATATAAGCATTTGGAAAAAACACGTTATATATTGTGCAGAAGCGACTTAGCTTCATCTTATCAACGGATTTACTGACGATACACAATAAATACATAAGTTTCGTTTAAATAGAAAAGAAAGCTCAAAATAAAGATTACAAAAAATATTTTGTAATTATAAAATGCACATTTCATCAGGTAGCAAAGGTTATTTACCTAGAAGACCGGATTTATCATTATTGGAAACTTATCAAATGTTGAACAGAATTTTTCTTCAGCAAGTAGAATTTTGTCTGTAAAATTAAGACAGAAAGGGCTGAAAAGTAACAGATATATATATGTTTCACATGTAGAAACTTTTAATCAGCAATAATTTGTTTATGAATTTAAACTGATTGTAGTATCCAGCACGGATGATTTAACATATAATTTTAGAATTTTAACAATAATTGATTGCGCGGGTTTTGGTAACAATTACTTAAATCAAGTTTGCGAGCTTGAAGTAAACACCAATCACATTGTATTTAACATAACAAAACTATCGCCAGCCGCAACGCACTGACGGGTTTCGACCTTCCTTGATCATCATCAGAGTACGATGGCAAACTGACTATCGAGGATCAAACCGCATTGAATATATATGGAAATCAAATTTAGATATGCGGCTCTCACCTCTAGCACTGGAAATGTCGGCTGCACAATTTCTATGCAGTCACGAACATAAACTGTTTGTAGCTTTCGCCACATATACATATATAGGCAATACAATTTAACAATAATTGTTTGCGCGGGTGGTGGTAACAATGCTTTAAATCAAGTTTGCGAGCTTGAAGTAAACACCAACCCCATTGTATTTAACCAGTCGTCGAACAACATAACAAAACTACCGCCAGCCGCAACGCACTGACGCGTTTCGACCTTCCATGATCATCATCAGAGTACGACGGCAAACTGATTATCGAGGATCAAACCGCATTGAATATATATGGAAATCAAATTTAGATATGCGACTCTCACCTCTAGCAGTCTCGCATACATTGAACTTTACAAGAAATGTCGGCTGCACAATTTCTAAGCACTCACGAACATAAACTGTTTGTAGCTTTCGCCACATATACATATATAGGCAATACAATTTAACAATAATTGCTTTGCGCGGGTGGTGGTAACAATTCTTTAAATCAAGTTTGCGAGCTTGAAGTAAACACCAATCCCATTGTATTTAACCAGTCGTCGAACAACATAACAAAACTAACGCCAGCTGCAACGCACTGACGCGTTTCGACCGTCCTTGATCATCATCAGAGTACGACGGCAAACTGACTATCGAGGATCAAACCGCATTGAATATATATGAAATCAAATTTAGATATGCGGCTCTCACCTCTAGCAGTCTCGCATACATTGAACTTGACTGGAAATGTCGGCTGCACTATTTCTATGCAGTCACGAACATTAACTGTTTGCAGCTTTCGCCACATATACATATATAGGCAATTCAATTTAACAATAATTGATTGCGCGGGTGGTGGTAACAATTCTTTAAATCAGGTTTGCGAGCTTGAAGTAAACACCAATCCCATTTTATTTAACCAGTCGTCGAACATAACAAAACAACCGCCAGCCGCAACGCACTGACGCGTTTCGACCTTCCATGATCATCATCAGAGTACGACGGCAAACTGACCATCGAGGATCAAACCGCATTGAATATATATGGAAATCAAATTTAGATATGCGACTCTCACCTCTAGCAGTCTCGTATACATTTCCAGTCAAATTCAATGTATGCGAGACTGCTAGACCTCAGAGTCGCATATCTAAATATGATTTCCATATATATTCAATGCGGTTTAATCCTCGATAGTCCGTTTGCCGTCGTACTCTGATGATGATCAAGGAATGTCGAAACGCGTCAGTGCGTTGCGGCTGGCGGTAGTTTCGTTATGTTGTTCGACGACTGGTTGAATACAATGGGATTGGTGTTTACTTCAAGCTCGCAAACTTGATTTAAAGAATTGTTACCACCACCCGCGCAAGCAATTATTGTTAAATTGTATTGCCTATATATGTATATGTGGCGAAAGCTACAAACAGTTTATGTTCGTGACTGCATAGAAATTGTGCAGCTGACATTTCCAGTCAAGTTCAATGTATGCGAGACTGCTAGAGGTGAGAGCCGCATATCTAAATTTGATTTCCATATATATTCAATGCGGTTTTATCCTCGATAGTCAGTTTGCCGTCGTACTCTGATGATGATCAAGGAAGGTCAAAACGCGTCAGTGCGTTTAAGCTGGAGTTAGTTTTGTTATGTTTATCGACGACTGGTTAAATACAATGGGACTGGTGTTTACGTCAAGCTCGCAAACTTGATTTAAATAATTGTTACAACCACCTGCGCAAGCAGTTATTGTTATATTGTATTGCCTATATATGTATATGTGGCGAAAGCCAGAAACAGTTTATGTTCGTGACTGCATAGAAATTGTGCAGCCGACAATTCCAGTCAAGTTCAATGTATGCGAGACTGCTTGATGTGAGAGTCGCATATCTAAATTTGATTTCCATATATATTCAATGCGTTTTGATCCTCGATAGTAAGTTTGCCGTCGTACTCTGATGATGATCAAGGAGGGTCGAAACGCGTTTGTGCGTTGCGGCTGGCGGTAGTTTTGTTATGTTGTTCGACGACTGGTTAAATGCAATGGGATTGGTGTTTACTTTAAGCTCGCACACATGATTTAAAGAATATAATTTTAGACCTCGAAGGAAACGAACAAATGTTCGATTCAGATACCTAGAAAATTTTAGACGTTACTTGAAGAATTCTGAACAACAACGAAACTGAATAAATGGGTTAATTAACTGTGTTAACGGGTATAATATCGAAATATATTTATTTTTTATAAGTTTTATGTGGAACGTTCTTGTCTATTTAGAGAAAATGAATGCATGTAATCAATTTATTCATTAAATCCGTTGTTAGAATGGAGCAAATGCGATTTTCTACGAAGTGCAATTTGCTTTTAAATTGTTATCTAGTAATAAATATTGCACATGTAGTAACATACACAAATTGTTCAAAGTTCTGTACCAAAGTGAAAAATCGTTTTTGATGAAAAATATTTTATTTTTGTTTGTATTTATTGAGAAATCACGTGATTTTCGGCATTAACTCATCTGCACATTATAACGAATCGTAATTTTATATTATGTCTTTCATTGAGTAGTATAAAAGTAGTGCACGTGTAAAACGGTATTAGTGTATTATATAGGCGTCACTATAACGCCTTAATTTGAGGAAGAAATGTTGCTAGTTTATGGGTAATTTTATACGTGTATATGTTTGTATGTGCATGGAGACATTTTATAATGAATTATTGAAGTAGTTCCTATGGCCTGGTGAATCTGTTATCTGGACCATTCGCCTGTATCGATTTTCTGGATATGCATATTCAGCTGCCGCTTTGACGCTCCACATGCGTTTCAGACCTTTTACGCTACTAAATTTCTGCATTTTTTCTCTCAGGATCGCTTCAGCAACTCACCTCTAAATTGTGTGTGTGAGCTTACGCAAGACTGCTATGCATGTGAAATTACTCCCTGTTTTTTTGTTGTAGTTTGGATGCTCGTTCCTCTGCAGTTCATAAGGATACTGTTGGTTATGATGTAAGTATACGTCTTGAACCTGGTTTTATCCTCGATTTTGAAGAAAACTATTGTGATTCGTTCATTGTAGTCTTTTTGAAAAATATCTATTAATCCAGAATGAGTTAAATCGGATATTATTGGATCAAAATTGCTGTAGGTTCAGTCCAGCTCTTGTTATTTACAGAAAGTGCAACATATAAATTTCAGAATTTATTCCGTGACAAAAAATTCATATATACTTACAGAGTGCTTCTAGAAAAGTCATAATACTGGCTGTATAATGAAGCATTTTTTACATTACAACACGGCATATTTTTCAATCCGCAAATCCAAAAAAACATTACATATTATACAAATTTTGGTTGCGCGCACACTGGGAACACTTAATTAAGTCAAGGTTACGATTTTGAAGGAAACACCTGTTCTATTATATACACATATTTGTCATTATAAACTAAGCGTCGTAGAAAAATAATTAAACAAACATAAAATATTGCGAGCAATATAAAGCGAAAGCCATAAAAATTAGAATAATTAAACTAGCCTTGGCAAAATATGGCACTTCATTACAGGTGAAAATTAAGCCTTGTTATTTGCAATACTATCATTACTAATGGTAGGACCACCACTGGTGTAATTGATACACAAAGAATAGACAACAAACTGCACGATAGATTTAAACGAATTTAGACTCAGCAACAAAAATGCTGCTATTAAGCAATGGTCGTATCAGAGTAAGAGGATAAGAATTATTCTAACCGAGATAGGTGATTGATACCCAATCGCACGAAAAAGCAGAACAATTGTTAGTCCAGAGTTATGACCTATGCCCACCTTCACTGGTCATAATCTGTGATCGACAGCAAACTCTTAATCATAAGAAACACACACACGCATATATATATATATATATATATATATATATATATATATATATATATATAATGCGTGTCAAAAAGAGAAATGTATTTTTAATTGCGATATTTTCAAGTATTATCAAAATTTTAATTAAATATTGGCTGCCACTTTTGCAAAATCACGCAATCAACTAATTTGCTGCATTTGACGAACTTTAATGAGTTATTAAATTATGCAATTGTGGATTGCACGACTAGTGAGAACTGCAATTTTATTAGGTTTTCGCAGATTGTATATAAGACAGGCAATCCCATATGTTCAGACTGTGCAGCAATGCAAGTCACCTGTTAGTCTGACTAATTTAGATCTGCTCTGCTCATCATCAGGGCTTGTACACAAACTAACTAACAAGGATCAACCTGCAATGCATATAAAATGTGTGTAAAACAGAAATATCGCTTTCACCTCGAGTATTTGTGCCTAAATTTTTCTTGATTTCAATTTTTACAGCAAAACTTCAAACGTGAAATTTCATGTTTTTGACATTTTACGCGCTTTTTTCGACTTTATGCGTATGAAATGATTGCTCATCTCAGATATTCACACTTTATATTGATTACATATCTTGGTTATTTTATAAGTTGGAATGATAATAGTAGCTATATTATAGTCAAACAAACATAATAACCCAATTATTTCATTTAATAATGAAATTTTGTTAAAATAAATATTCATCATCAAACATCGGCACTGTAATGGCTCTATGACAAAATAGCTTACCTTTTAAATATTAATGATCTCTCTTTTGGATTACAATCTCATAAAAATCATAGTGATTCTGGCATGGGCAACTAGTAAAAGAAACCAATCCGAACAAAAGAAACATGTCTAACACATTTGCCCTTAATAATCTTCAAGGAAGCATATATTCATACATTTTCTACAGAAAGGATTGTAAATTGAAAAACACACAAGGATTTAACGCGAATACGCCCAATTGATTAGATGCAATAACGCCCTTAAATTATTCTTGTGTTGGCATATATCAACCTCTTATTTGTTAGTCCTCGCTGCTTCCAATATTGATTTTCAAAAATTTTTAAATACCCTAAGTATAATATATTTTAGAAGGAATGAACATAGGGATGTTTCTGTTTTGGACAATTTTATTTTTGTAGTCTCCAAATGAAAAGATACTATTTATTTAACAATATTAAATTAATTATACTAACATTTTTAAATGAGAAGACTTCCTTCCAATTTAAATTACTTTTTAATGATTCTGTAGCATGTTTTATAAGATATAAATTCACGTTTTTATCAGATAGTTTGTCCAGTGTAGCTGTCCCTTAATTTTCTTTATACCAGTTCTGCTCTGTTTACAATGACCCTATAAGAAATAATTTCAGATAGAGTGCAAGAATGATAAATAAAATTGATAATAATTATTAAAAATGCTATTTAGAAAACGAGGAAATAAATAAAGCTCCCAGAAATTTAAATTGATTCTGATTGAAAACAATTTTTTTAATCTCAGGAGGGTTTATGAAACATTAGGTCAAAATGAAGGCAATAGGTTATTGACTTCAAGGAATACAAGCCATGAAATAGTTTTATTTATATTGACGTTATAATACGTAGATCACAGTTTGAAAAAAAATTAAATTTTGCATTTGATTTATTTGATGAAATTGCATTTTGTAACGAGGATTCAACATAAGGTTTAAAGAAAAAACGTAAAAAATTGTAGCCCATATAAAATCGAACTTGACACAAATAAAAAACTTTACTCAAAGCGTTAAAACAACTGGTACATTTGCCGATCTGATGCAGTTAAACAAAACAATCTGTTGCCACGATTAATAGCAGAATTTCTTTATTATGCTGTTTGTGAAGTAGGTTACGTTTTTTAGTTATTCACACAGGAAAATATCATCGACTGTTATTTGGATACTCATTCCACATGTCCGTCGGCACTAATAATAAAGAAAATTTGCCTATTCTAATAAAAGGAATTTCAGGTATACACTCATTCGTGCCCACCGTCTGGATGTGATTTCAAGGTAATAATTTTGTTGAGCAAGAAAATAATAGCTTTAAATTCTTTGGTTACTTTTCACTTTATGATTTAATAGTTCATATTTTGATTAGAGTTAACCTTAATAGGCACACGTATCTTATTAAAATGTTGTATATCAGTTATTCACATAGAAAAAACAAAATGTACTATAATTAATATGTTAGAAGTAAACGCCAATCCCATTTTATTTAACCATTCGTCGTACTCTAATGATGATCATGGAAGGTCGATACGCGTCAGTGCGTTGCGGCTGGCGGCAGTTTTCTTATGTTGTTCGACGACTGGTTAAATAAAATGGGATTGATTTAAAGCATTGTTATCACCACACGTGCAATCAATTATTATTAACTTGTATTGCCAACATATGTATGTAGCGAAAGCTACAATCAGTTAATGTTTGTGACTGCATAGAAATTGTACAGCCGACATTTCCAGTCAAGTTCAATGTATGCGAGACTGCTAGAGGTGAGAGCCGCATATCTAAATTTGATTTCCATATATATTCAATGCGGTTTGATCCGCGATAGTCAGTTTGCCATCGTACTCTGATGATGATCAAGGAAGGTCGAAACGCGTCAGTGCGTTACGGCTGGCGGTAGTTTTGTTATGTTGTTCGACGACTGGTTAAATACAATGGGATTGGTGTTTACTTCAAGCTCGCAAACCTGATTTAAATAATTGTTACCACCACCCGCGCAATCAATTATTGTTTAAATTGTATTGCCAATATATGTATATGTGGCCAAAGCTGCAAACAGTTTATTTTCGTGACTGCATAGAAATTGTGCAGCCGACATTTCCAGTCAAGTTCAATGTATGCGAGACTGCTAGATGTGAGAGCCGCATATCTAACTTTCATTTCCATATATATTCAATGCGGTTTTATCCTCGATAATCAGTTTGCCGTCGTACTCTGATGATGATAATGGAAGGTCGAAACGCGTCAGTGCGTTGCGGATGGCGGTAGTTTTGTTATGTTTTTCGACCACTGGTTAATAAAATGGGAATAGTGTATACTTCAATCTCGCAAACTTGATTTGAAGCTTTGTTACTACCACCCGCACAATCAATTATTATTAACTAATATTTTAGAAGTAAATAATGTGAGTTCGCATTGTTATCACATGACCCGAACCTGTTTTCTGAAAAAAATTCTGTTACAATTTTAAAATTAAATTAATTTCAAAGGATAATAATATTTATACATCTCTTTTGGTCATAATTATTCAACGCAAGCATAATTTATTTATGTTTTCAAGTTTAATGTACATGATCATTCAGTATAGAGGAATCGTGATTGTAATCTTCATTTTTGATCTCTCATTTTTTATATATGCGAGATCCTCTTTTGTGCGAAATTGCACCTGGTGACGATAATACTCGCGATTATGAGGAGTTGGTTTAGGTGTAGCTAATGTACATTAGATAGTTTATTTTAGAAATTAATATTGCTTCTTTAATGTTTTCTTTGTATTCACGAAGATCAAAGTATTTTATTTCATAATAGCTTTGCTAATGTATCTTTTCTATTTATTATTTTCTATGACGTAATTTATTAATATCTATTTGGATTTTCCCGTAAAGTGCACAGCTGTTTGAAGGTATAGAATTTGTCAATGAATTTGTCTGGTCGTCTATCGTGCAATTGTTAGTAACTTTCATTTTCAAGCTTTCTCCCCTAACAGTACACCTGCTAGATTTCTGCCAAATTAGGTAATTTTGGAAAATTTGATAAATTTATTCTTTTCTGATGATGATAAATGAAGGATTTATTTCGTTTTTGTTGAAGAACAAAAGGACTAATTAGCACGTGCAGTTAAACCAGTGCAGATTTGGCCAAGCTAAAATGGATAATGTAGCAATCATTCCGTTTGTTGACTCAACGTAAAGATATCTGCGTTATGGTCAAACGCATATGAACTATCAGATTTGTTTTAATTTTTAGCTTTAAATTGTACTTATCAATGCGTCTCGCCAGTGCGACATCCTAGCTCAGAAATGTACTTCACTTTTTTTGTTTGTCAGATGGCCTCATTTTATTCTTAATAAGCTTCCTTTCAGAATGCTGATTCGCTATTGGCGGACTGCTTCAAACTACATAAGGAAGATCAAATTAAATTTTGAAGTTATTGAAGTTGATTTGAAACACATTTTCAATACATGCACGTTTATGTTAGCAGTCAGGATATTAAATTTCAAAGGTTTTGGGCACTGGAGATTTAAAATTAACGTTGGTATGTCACTGATTGTCAACATAGTGTGTGATGTACGCTCCATTGAAAAAGATATCCGTACATGGTATCGAAATATTTGGAAAAATCATGATGATAGTGGATTTAATTATTTCGGTACGCAATTCGAAAATCAGGTAAATAATCTATTCCCTTTCGCGCAACATGTTTCTTTTAAAGGTTGTTTAGATACTAAATAGGGTGCTATGTCAGTGAAGCTGCTAAACAGATATCAACACTTGAAGAAACAAACTAGTAAGACAAGTGGAAAATAATCGTTTTATTAAAATATGTTTAAAACATTGCGTAATTCCTAAATGCTTTAAATTTAAATTGCCATTTAGTTTAAATGCTAAAGGTAGATCTTTTAAACATGAAGTAACTTTGAGCATAATGAATACATTGATTAGCGATTTAGAAAAACGCAAATACGAACTAATCATAGAGAAAACTAAAATAAGATCTTTGTTACTTTCCTTCTTGCACGTGGATGACTTTAAATGTATAGAGAATTTTACTGATGACGCACGTAATAGAGAGATAAAAAATTTCAGGTCAGGCATGATAGAAAGTTAGGAAATTTTTGCATCTATAGACAGACCATAACTGAGACGTGCCCTGCTGTAACTAATCGAGTGTTAAACCTTTCTAAAATAAATCTTAATGATAACCAGCTAGAAATGCTTAATTGTGGTCTAAATACAACTTTTCAAATTGTGAAATCACCAAAAATGAGATAACTACTGAGGCTCTTAAAACAGAACAATTCTTCTCAGACAAAGATAAGGTTATGTTTGAAATGGATGTAGCCGCAGCTGTGTTAACGTGCAAAGATGCAAAATATAGACCAAATTATGCAATAAAAAGTCTCAGGAAAGAATTAATAGCAAACAGTATGATATGCTTGAAAGCAGACAAAGGAGGGGCGACGGTTCTGATGAGTCAATCTGACTATAATGATAAAATGTATGAGAAACTAGACAATTTAGAGGTATACACTAAAATTAATAAAGATCCTACGGATAAGCTACAAGGAGAAGTTAAATTATTGGTCAATAACATGATTGCTGGAAGAGAATTAGATCAAGCGCATGGTAACGCTCTCATATAAAGAGATACAGTCGCTCCTAGAGTGTACGGTTTAGTAAAGATACATAAACCAGGCAACCCTTTGAGAATTATTGTTAATGTCCAACACTCTCCAACATATAAAATGTCTAAGTTTCTAAATATTCGTACTTCTTATACCATACTTTGATGAATTCATACCATTTGGTTGAGATTGTCGATAAATGTGAGCTAAATGAAAATGATAGATTGGCGAGTTTAGATGTGGTGTCAATGTACACCAATATATCAGTACCAAAAGCACTAGATTATTTTCAGCGTTTCCTGGTTGATCATCCAGTAATATTAGAAGGAAGCAAAATGAAGATGAGACATGTCATGGAGATGATGGAATTATGTATGTCCTCCACTTAATTAAAATTTATGAATGAATTTTATAAGCAGATTAGAGGTGTTTCAATGGGACAATCACTGTCAGTTCCAATAGCTAATATCTTCATGCATTACATGGAGAAGACCCTCTTATATATAATACCCCTAAATCCTAAATTCTATATAAGATATTTGGGTGATATATTAGTTATTTGGAATCACGGGGAGGATCAAATGATAAATTTATTAAATATAGCAAATCAGGTGAGCGTGCTGAAATTTAAAATTGAAAATGAATCATGTGGCGAATTACCATTTCTGGATGTCAAGTTAATTAGAAATGGCACAAAACTAGAATGGGATGTTTATAGGAAGGATACTTACTCAGGTATCCTTCTTAATTTCAATTCAAATAATCCATGTAGAATGAAAATCGGTATCTTAAAATAGATGATAATAAGAAGCTTAAGTTTAACAGATAAAAAACATACGGAGATTCAATTAGGTAGATTGCGAGAAATATTCAGTGCTAGTGGGTATCCTCTAAAGTTAATCGAAGCCACTATAATGAGCGTTATAAGTAAATATAATCATGACTGGAAGTACGTGAAATTTTATAAAACAAAAGATGATCGGAGGGTAATGGCAATACCTGATTCTAAACTAAGTAGGAAATCAAAATGATAGCATCTAAATACAATATACGTACTATTTTGAAACAGACCGTTACCCTAGGTATTAAACTGCCCAACCAAAAGGAGAAAATAGAACCATTAGACACATCAGGAGTATATGAGATTCCATGTAACGACTGTAACCTGATGTATGTAGGTGAAACCATGCGTCCAATTAGGGTAAGAAGAGGGGAACATAAAACCGCATGCAAGTATGGCCATGTTAATAGATCGGATCTTGCACGCCATACAGTAGAGACAGGACACTCAATTAATTGGGATGGGTGTAGACGTATATCAATTAGTGGCCGTAGCAGATCGACTAGATTGATTAGAGAATCCATAGAAATTAAATCGAGAAATGATATCATGAATGAAACAGCCGTAGAAAAATCACTAGGTCCTATTTGGAATACAGCATTAAATAATGGTAGGAAACGAAGATTGCACGAATCTAATCAGAAACTCGCTCAAGTAAAAGAATAAGAACACTGGATTGATATTAACTTATAGAGGTGGAGGGTGAGTAATTCAATATCTCCTAATTTATTATCTGATTGTCTTATAATTTCATCCTTGATTACTTGTTATCTTATTTTATCTATTATCTTACGTTCTGTTGTTAGTGTAGCGCCTTTAACAAACATTTATCTATACATGATGGGAAGGTTTATTTTTTTTAAAAAAGCCAAATTTTCTTTGCACTATTACTAGTATCTTTCTTTATCAGGCAATTTTTAATTTCTTTTACGAACCGTTTAATTTAACTTTCTACCCTATTGAAACACTTTATCCGTTTCTAATTTAATTTTGCTACCTCTTAATTATTTACTCTATTCATAGTATCTTGCCCCCTCCTCACCGGAATGCCACTCGTAATTACTTCATTTAGGAAAGTACGTGTAAAATAGGTCTGACGTGTGCATTTAGGAAATGACAGTTATCATTTTAGTTTCACTTGAATGACTGTTACACGTGCCTGTAATTACATGTAACAGATTAGTTCTCAGTCTTAAGTACACGCTCACGCACATACACACAAACACGCTTATCCAGTGAACAGTCAGATGTTGCCAAATCGGTGTAATTTCACGGGGATGCGTGTACACGTGCATTAATCGATTACTCCTCAATCTAAAACAAACGAGATCACATACACACATGCATTACGTACGCTTATCAAGTGAGTTGTCAGTAATTGTCACTAAATAACTGTAATCTCATTGCGAAGACTGTGTACAAGCAGACATATACACAAACCAATTTTACATACACTTTATTAGCATTTAAAAAAAAACAAACCAAGTTATACTTAAGTGATCTAACAACAAGTATAAATGGGACAGTTTAAACTAATATTTCCACTTGACATACTGATTGGCAACTTAGTGTGTGATGTACGTTCCATTGAATAAGATATCCGTACATGCATATAGAAATATTTGGAAAAATCATGCTGACAGTGGATTTAAACATTTCGGTAAGCAATCCGAAAATCAGGTAACTAATCTATTCCCTGTCGCGCAAAATGTTTCTTTTAATGAGTGACTTGTCGGAAACGTCTGACGGAAATGACTATCGAATTAGTTAGAATCCAGAAAATCTTGAAATAGGTTGTACTGCAAAATTTAGGAAATACAAGTTCCAGATAAGAACGAAACATTATAATTTCATCTAATGCAATAAAATTTAACATTTATTCTCTATTTCGCTTTATCTGTACAGACTAAAATTTTGTTTGGTGTATGTTTTGGAATTTAAATAATAAGATTATTTGAATATTCTTATGTGTAAATTAATTGTACTATGAATATTATAAATGCTCGTTTTCCAAAGCGATATAATTATATTATTCTCTAGTGTTTTAGTACGTACTAAACATGGCTGAATAAGGCAAATAAAATTTGCCAACTAGGCTAGTTGCGTTCTTATTGATCACTAACCTGTTTTTGTCATAAAATTTCCCAGGTTCAGATTCTTGTCACGGCACGCATTCATTTTTAATGGTGTCTTACTTCTGCATTCTCAAATAAATATACCACAGCATTTATCTAACACATCTTAGTATTATACTGTGGTGACGTGTTTTATAATTACATATCAGTAACAATCACGTGGTGCCTACTTGGCAACTCTTTAACAAGTCACCTCTAATATTTCATAATTGAATAGGCATAATGCTAACAAGAGAAGTTAACTTGAAATGCAATATATTTTCAGGAAATTATTGTTTATATTTTGTCATTGTAATATAAACATTGCATTAGAAAAATAATATTATTCATCAAGTAAACCGGTTCATATCTTATTGGGCAATAATTTTCCAGGAAGCAGAAGCAAATCGCATACATATCAACAAGCAATTGACTAAAAACATAAGTTGGTATAAAATTGGAAATTGCGTGCAAAACTAGGCAATAGATAGTATAGGTCATTTAAATAAAGTGCCACCGTGGAATTTCCGAGGGAGCAAAACTAGCGGAACTGGTCTATTTCTTTAATCATATTTGCCTCCTTGTGCTATTTGCACTTAATTTGAATCATTTCATTTAACTTCAGTGAGAAACACACACACACACATTGACACACACATATATATATATATATATATATATATATATATATATATATATATATATATATGTAGTTATAAAATTAACTACATTTTATTAAAGATAGAAAATGCATTTCTCAATTAGACCGATTTCGTTTTATTTGAATATTTCTCACGTACGTGGCTCAAAACCAGATGATACTAATCTAATTATCTTACAATTCAAAACATGTCACGCAATTACTACAAGTTTTATTAGAGCGCTAACTTTTTTCTGCCTTATCTATAACATCGCTTCGGCCGCAGTCTCTTATTGGCAGTTCCAAAGTGTCAAAATGACCAAACACCATTCCATCCGTATATATTATAATAAATTAAGGTAAATTGACAGGATTATATATATATATATATATATATGTATATATATATATATATATTATATATATATATATATATATATATATATATATATATTATCACAAACTAAACATTGCATTAGATAACAAATTAATTTCAGCAAGTAGAGCGATTTAGATATAATTCTGCACTCACCAAGTACTTGCCAAGCCCAAAACGAAGCACGTTTGCTTCAGAGACTTAAGCCACAAATTCTTCGTTTCTAAATATTCCAGGCTCGGCAAATATGTTAAATACTTGATGAGTTTCTAATAAATTCGAAACTGGACTACCTGGCAAATTGAATTTCATACCTTACTCAATAATTAATTTATATTGACAACTCATTTAATTTAACATATTGCCTGTAATGTGCAAACAGTGACGATCATAGTAATATCAAATACAAGGTAATAATAAATACTGGCAAACTGATTAATGAGGAGTAAATATGAATGTGATAATAATATGCAACACGAGTGTTCAGCGTTCTCAGCAGAAACCAATCATTATTCAAAATGAATGTAAGCTTTGTAATCAGATGTGTTTTCTCTTGCTAAATAAATTATTATACGTTTATGTTTACATGTATATTATCCATTTCTTTGAACATTACGCAGAATTTAAAAAAAAAGACACATTTGATAATTAAGACGATTTTTGGCTAACAGCCGGTCTACTTTGAGAATACTTAGCTGCAAATTTCATTATATCAGTTTTCTCCATTCTTGGTTTTCATTTTATAAAGTACATTGGAGAAAGTCTGATTTAATTTCACTGGTATCACCATGCAGCAGTCATTCGATTGCTATTGGTTAATTGCTTCTTTTTTTGCGAATGCTGGCGATTGTGTGTGCATGTATGCGTGTTTGTGTGTTCGTAGGTATCATTTTATTGTAGTACAAAGAAAGGGTTTCGATCTGGTTATTCTTAAATGAATGGATTTAATTTTAACCAAATGTCCTTTTGATGGCTGTTATGTGAATTAATGTTTTTTTCGCCGTAAGTTGTGTGGGAATCGCATTGTTCCCGATTTATGTATTGTCTCAGAGTTAAAAGCACAGGATATGCAGATTGCAGTGTTTATTATTTAAGTCAAGGTTTCGAGCTTCAAGTAACCACCAATCCAATTTTATCTAACCAATCGCCGCAAAACATAGCAAAACTTCCATCAGTCACACGTACTGATGCTTTCGTTGACTCAAAACTTGTTGATGACAGATATCATGATCGTTATCGCCTCCTGATAAACTTTGGATTCGAAACCAAACTCAAATTCAACCGAAAAATGGAAACCGGCACATGTCATTGTTTGTTCTCAGTAAAAATTATTTTGAGAACTTCCTGGATTATCTGGTGCGACAGGATGTCGTCTGGCTTTAGAAGACTGACAATCTGTATAAGAATAAAATTACTCTGAATATAATCATATTACATATATCTACATATACGTATATATATATATATATATATATATATATATATATATATATATATATATATATATATATATATATATATATATATATATATATATATATATATATATATATATGGCGAGAGATGGAAAACGTTAACGTTTGTGACTGCATAGGATTTGTGTATCGGACATTTCCATTCAAGTACAATATATGCGAGAGAACTAGGGGTGAGAGCCGCATAACTAATTTTGCTTTCTACATAAATACATTGCGGTTTGACCCATGCTTTTCAGTTTTCCGTCATACTCTGATGATGATCATGAAGGTCCTAAAGCATTGCGATGTGTACCTGACGGTTGTTTTGCTAAACTGTTCGACGACTGGTTAAATACGTGGGGATTGGTGTTCACTTTAAGCTTCCAATCTTGATTTAAAGAATTGTTTGTTTAATTGTAGTGTTGATTGTTGATCCTTTGTAATTTATGTCATTGTTGTCGATGATAATAATGCAATATTGGCAACAGTTTCTGCCTACAGTCTTTTGTCTATCAAATCGAATGATTGTTGAAGTTGGTCTATTTAGTACTTGGGCTTGCATGGAAACTAGTAAATTGTTGTTGTGCTATATGATTCGTGGCTAGCTGGGTAAAATATTGTTGGCGCAACGTTGGTATGTTTAGGTGAGGTGTTTTTTTAATATAACTTTCTTGCTATATGTTTAACAAATTATCAGAATTTACTTTTATAGAACTCAGAAATAATTTAATTAAGCTGTTCGACCCGTTGTAAATACTAGCTACGAAACAATTTTTTATCGTGATGGTGTCAAGCTTTCTAAATCCATTTCTGCAGTAGAAGCTGTTTGATTCTATTGATAAATCTATTTTTCGTTCGTTAATTATGTATCATAACGCACATATATGCGACATTGTAGACTTAGAATGATCTGTAGAGAATTGGTACATAACATCCAATCAAATGATGCTCTATACCCTGCATATGATGGAAACTTCTGCACAAGAGAAATTCGAATTCATTAATTGACTTAACTGTTGCGCTATAATTTATGCTGGTATGTCGCTTCTAAATGAAATGTTCAAGAAAAACATTTTATGCTATCCTCTGAAGTAAAATTCTACATAGGTCTAACGATAACATATATATAGCACTCCGGGATGTTTTTCATTAAAAAACGTTTAATCACGAAAAAAAGTACTTCCTCGATTTTGGGTCCAGAGTAAATCTTCCTGATTCAGTTTCGTAGGTCATAAATTCGATTTTATACCTGAGTATTTGGCAAAATGCCATTGTAATTGACGTAGTGCTGATAGGAATTATATTTTTTATAAAATAACCTTTATATTCTCGAGTGTGTTGGATGTCCGAAGTAAGGTAATGTTTTGTAGTTCTCCACCTCGTGATTGAATATGATGTCTGGTTGGGTTTGATTAACGTGTTTTTTTGAGTTTTGCGGGTTCTGCTGGTTCTTAAATAAACATTAAAAGAACATGCAAATAAATTTTGTAATGTACTTACTAGTTAATTTTATTTTTAGGCACTCAAATACTAAATTGATGAATTTGAGGTCTAAAATGCTAAAAAGATACTCTTAATGGTAATTTTTCTGTTGTGCCGCTGGTTAATTCCAATTGATTAGTGCTTATATCAAGCTCGAAAACTTGATTTAAAGAATTGTTAATATTATCCACACAATTAATTATTGTTCATTTATAAATCTTGAAATTAAGTTCCTACCATGTCACAAAAGTATGACGGTGTATTTTCTAGTGGAATTTATGTAAATAAAAGTCATGTAGGGCCATTTTGTTTCCTTGGATGATTTCATCTTAGTTTACCCGCTCAAATATGTCCTCGGTTTTGTTTTGGTTGATGAAGTTTCTTAGAGGTTCATATTGTTTTCCGTAAATATTTGCTGGTTCATATTTATGTTTAGTAATCATTGACATATTAGGCCGCATATGAGAGGTTTCTTGACTGCCTTGGTTTCATTATGTTTCGTTTGTTCTACAGTATTACGGTTTTCTGCTCAGAAGTGTTTTGATAATTGAGTCCGGTATTATTTTTCGACATTATAAATTGAAGTTAAGACGAGCTACGATAATTTTTACACAATATTTATTCTTCCTGCAATATGCGCTGTGACATTTTTCCCTTTTTTGTTTAGTTTGAATTTTGGTCAATAATTTAATAAACGGCTTCGTGTACATCAAACCATGATCAGTTGGCATATGCGGCAAGTTGTATAGTTTTTCCGATTATAGTTTCCTCAGTTTATCTATGAGTTTCTTATTCATAATGTGGCTGCGCTTAAAACACTTCATTTAATCCGCTTATTTCAGGTTTTTTAAATTCATTGCCTCTGTAACGATACCGTTAGGTAATTAATTTGACGAACTTCAGTTTCAGCCACAATGTCATTAAAGTTGCGTTTGTTTAGAGTACTGTTAACTATGCGAACATTTTCGCATAAGCATATAATTATTTTATCATAGATTTTGAATACTTGTAAACAAATGCATAATTAATAGTATTAAATCTGGATCAGTCTATCGAATTTGTAAAGATCCCATTAGGCTTTTTATTTCTTTTTCAGCTTTTTTCTCAATAGGCTTACTGATTTAATAGTTAAGGCTTTGTACTAGAGTTTGTCAAACTTGCCAGTTAATAAACGATATTATATGTATGTATATATATATATATGTATATATATATGTATATATATATGTATATGTATATATTTCTTCTGAAGACGACATTAAACATTAGGTGGTCCATAGAATTACAGGTGGGTTTCTTGGTTATTTCGTCTGCAATACTTAAGGAATATTCGTGGCACCACATCTGTTTTCAAATTAAGTTTGAATAGCTTATTTCTTTCAGGAAGAATGTCAGTAACACAATTGGTCGCTATTAAACAATAACTGATTGCGCGGGTGGTGGTAACAATTTAAAAAAAAATCAGGTTTGCGAGCTTGAAGTAAACACCAAACCTTAAAATTCGTCGCTATGTTTGTGTTTAATTTATTTCGGGAACAAAGTCTGTACTCTTCCTGTGATAATTTTTATAACTTAAATGGTTTTAAATAATATGTATTTTAAATTTTTCAGAAAAATAAACACATGTAATAAGGAAAAGTATGTAGGATATTGGAGGATATTTAATTGCACTCTACAATATATGTGCTGCATTTATTCTGGGTTTACTTTTGTCAATTGGCTATGAATCACATAAAAAGCAATACTTTTTTGTATTCTGGCGAAGTCAACCAGACACGGGACAAACGAGAACAAAAAACATGTCGTATTAAGCAATTATTAATTGAGCGAGTAATGATAATAATTATTTTTTCAGGGTTGGAGCTCTCTCTGTGGTAAATTCTAAACATTATCTAATGTGTTCCCAATAAGGACGAAACAAGTCAACTGGATGAATTTCTATTTCTACAATACGCAATACTTAGTTTATACTGGCAAATGTATGTACATAATGGGTCCGGTGTTTATATCACGATCGTAACCTTGATTAACAACGTACTCATATAGCTGATCATATGAAAATCAGAAATTTATATAGCCTAAATGTTGTAATGTGCGGTTAAGAATTCGCGAAGTAAAACGACTGTGATCCAAAAAATATATACATCACGATAATTGAATTTTTTTCAAAATTTTTTTATCAGTATCTTTTACGTGCAGTGGCTTATTTAGCCACTAAATATTTCTGCTCTATTATTAGTATAATTTTAATTGTACAAAATGCTATGTTGAATTAAATTGCAATATCCCTAAGAAGCAAAATTAATAAAAAAACTTCTTCATTGAATATAGGCTTGGATTGTTATAGTGAAAATATTTACTTAATGCTTGTAAATTGCATCAATATGACATCAAATTCACGTGGTCTCGTATTATCAAAGGCAATCATAAATCAAGCTACATATTTATTACTTATTTTACTAATTATAGAAATTTACTGGACGTTCTAGTTACCATCACTTCTACCTCAGCCGCGACTGTGCCATTTATTCCGGCCACCTTGGGAAGAGCACCTTATTTGGTCATCAGTGCAATGTAAACTAATCGAAGCTTTCATGTAGGTATTGGGCATTTGAAATTTTAATATAAATGAATTTGTTTTATATTTTTTTCTGTATACAAAACGTGTAGCTATGTGACATTGAATCATGGGTCCGTAGCAAGCTGAAGTAGCACGTGTTGTGAATATTTGTCTGTACATGTAGACATAATTGTTTCAATTATTAATGACTTTTATGCGGCCTAGTGCATATTGCATCGGATACCAGCGGTGGTATTTGTCTGCTGCCTTTGTATAATAGAATTAGTTTGGCCTTATTATGCAATAATATGCTTTTCCCACGCAAATGGCAGTTTTCATGATGACCGCTACGGCAGTTTGCTTCTCAATAAAATTTGTGCCTTATTCGTTCAATCACATTTCGCATAACATCTGGCAAAATTGACAATTATTGTCATAAATGCCAGCTATTCGATCTGTGTACGTGTGCATATAAATTTAGCACTCCCCTTGAACCAATAATTGTTTCCACATCAATTTCCTGTCTGTTTTTTCACCGTTAATGTGATTTTGCCAGCAACTTTGACATGCAAGTGCCTGGGGACTTGTAGCCTCAACATTGACAGCATAATGCAGCCAATCATTCATTGTTTATTTCCCTGCATATTACTACGCATTTACTAGTTATACTACATTTGCCAGTCATAGTTCGTGGCCGACACATCGGTTATTTAACAGAAAAATACATTGGCCTTCTAAGTTAAATGTCATACAGGAGGCATTTATTTATCTTGCGATCGGGTCGTTTGTGTTTAATGGCAAGTGTATAAAATATTTCCTTTTGTTTTTTAGTGTTTGCTCTGCTTTATGGACTTTATAAATTGTGTGGTCAGTTATAGATGACTTACCCAAACGTGCCAGGTAGCTGCCAGGGCGCTTCAGAATTAAGTGCTACTTAACACGGTTGATAGCAAAATTTATACCCATCCTGTTTAAATACTGTTGCAGCAATATCCAAACATGTAGATGGTAAGCTATTTGAAGCAAGGTGGTTGCTGACCCTTAGCGCCACTTATATGACTTCCTGCAATTTGAAAAATAATCTCTAAATTTAATTTGAGATATAAGCATTTCATCTCTTAATTGCCTTGTTCTTGGTGTTACAAAAAAGTCACCTCGACCTAAAAAATTGAGTTTGAATATTCTTTTGTTAATGTCTGCTAACGGCAGACATATAGGTTAAATGATAAAATAAAAGAAGCCTTCTAGACATCATTTGTATGTGAAAAATAATTTCAAATGGAGGAAAACATTCTCCACCTAATTTTAGGCACATATATGAAATAGGCCAGGCTCATCCAAGGGATTGTCTTACATCTCAAGTATACACACATTTAAGAATGTTCGTTTTGGCTTTTTTAATCTCTTACCTATTCAGCAGCATCACAGAAACAATAGGAAACCACTAACAGGAAACTTTTCGTTGATTACCCTTTTTCCGAATGTTGAATAGCACAAAAACGGTAATTTTTTCTATTTCATTCTTAACTCTAGAATATGTAAAAATGAAAGCTTACGTGTATAAGAACAAAGTTTTAAGTTATAATATTTACTTTGATCTGCCAAACGGTTAATTACACGACTGAGAGAACATTATAATTTAAACGCCTGTTTTAAATCCAATGGTGAATAAACGTCGCAATACATCGTCAAAACTTCACACGAATGTACTCTAGACGTAGCATTAAAGATAATTAAGAAATTTAAAAGATAGAAAGGCGTTATTCATATACGAAGCTTTATGGATAAACAAATTGCAGCCGGATTTATGCAAGCAGAAGAAATGTGTTGGAGTATTAAACATGAACTGGAGTTGATGCTCGGAATAGACTTGTTGTTCCCTTATTTCACACTCTCCACATGTTTACATATTTCTATTTTGTTTGACTTGCCTCTGCTTCTATATATATATATATATATATATACATATGGTATATAGCAAGAATGCGTTGATTGTAGATACTGACAAAATATGAGAAGTAAACGGTTCTTGTATCGGACAAGATTTGGTTTTCTTCTTGCACACGGAAAGGGTATAATATATTTACTAAATATAAAACTTTTCAAAAACAAGTATAAGCAAATGCAGAATTTGCTTCTTCGATAAATTTTAGCACCAAAGCGCACAATGATACCGTATGATGTGAAATAGCCAAGTATATTGAACATTTTTGCAAATGTTAATCGGCTAAGCCTATTTTAATAACTTTGAAAAGTTGCTAATTTGTCACTCTTTAGCCTGACTAGAACGACAAGAAGGCGTGAAAAAATTAATTCGGTGGAATACACCGAATTAAAAAACATCTGATCGGCAGCAGATCGGCGTTGCAGTATAGTATTATTTTTTACTTTTTAATTAATAAAAATAAACATGATATTCATTCGCTACTGAGACTTCACATTTCGTCCAAGCCAATATTGGAATGAAGGCAATTTATATTGCGAATGTATTTGTAACTAGCCCATTGGCTTTATTGTTGAACAAACGCATCAAAACGTAAGTTTTCCCACATTGACTGTCTGCTTAGATATATCATATAACACATGGAGGAGACATGGCAAACGGGAGAAATTTGAAAATTTTATACACAGGATAACTTTTTTAACTTACGTTTAAGATGCTTTAATATATTTTTAAATTTTTGAAAATATAAGAGGTTTGTAGGGAAAATTTAACATTATACATCAAATGTTTATTCCGACTAATAAATATATCGGCCACACACGCTTCTTCGTGTCTATAACGAGAACTCCTATTAAATAATGCAGTGCACCGATAAGGTCATATTTAAACCTAACTAGTAAATTTTCTTGTGTTCGACTTAATTTCTTCTGTGTGCTCTGAATTATTTATAATATGAAGACGAAAATGCAAACCTAATATAGCGGTTGCATGATAACAAGCACATCAGACCAATTTTATAATATTTCAATGCCCACTTTATCAATCTAAGATGTTGCGATAGAAATAGAACAATTTCCCTAACAAGACAAGACCTAACATTTGATAGATAGTCCATCACAGTTTGCAACGTTATTATTTAAATTGTATTTTTATTAATCCTAAGAGAGCAGATATGAAATAATTTATATTCTTTAGAATTTTCCAGACAGAAATATTTTGAACTGAATGCGGCAGAGAAAATCGTATGATTTAGGCGTACTTGAATACACGATCCATATTGAGAATAAGCAGTGTCAGATTAAATTTACGATCTAGTTGCCAAAATTCTATTATTCATATGAAATCCATCTGAAATACAAATAATTGAAATAAATATATAGTGCACTAAATGCGCTAAATTATGTTCAATGAACGTATTATTTCCGTCTAAAGGGTAACAACTAGATTCTGCTTGTGGCCGAAAACTAAGATTTTTGAATTTGTGTATTAGGTGTTTCGCAACTAGTAATCAATTATTAATATATTCAAGGTAGCGATCTTGATATAAGCACCTGGCTCATTAATCACTTTACATATGTCAGTATAAACAATAAATTGTATATTGTAGAAAAGGCAATTCATCCAGTTTCGCCCTTATTGGGAACTCATCATGTAATGGCCAGAATTTTCCGCGGATAGGGCTCAAACCTGTAACTTCGTTAGTCTATTTTTCCTTAGGGTGGAGATCATGTGGCATCCATTTAGACCCAAAGTTCCAACTAACCATCCCAAATCTGTCATAACTGAACAAACAACACACGACATGAGGAAGTAGTATTTAGTAACAAATTAGGTCAAATATGGCCAGAATGATAAAAACAAAGGCAGCATAAATGGAAGGCATAATGTCGTGTGTAATCCTTTCTTGCTTACTGGCGACTCATCAATAGAAGATGGTATTGCGTCCTTAACATATTATATATTTGGGTGAGGAATGCGAGAAAATAGGACGGCAAAATCTCCCATACAATGTGTAAACTGGCAGTACTGAAGCCAACTTTATATAAAGTTTTCGATAATGCGACTTCAAAGCAGACTCAATTTATAGAGGTACATATACAGCAAAACCATGTCAACACGTTCAGTCATATGGCCAACCACAGTCGCTTTACAAAACAAATTCAAACTGCCTGTTCCCACCTGTTCCAACCATAACTGTTCGTTCACGGCAATGTTCGTGTCGAAACCATGTCTACCAATGCCTGTTCATACAAAACCATATACCGCAAACAAACGTCAATGTCTCAAAACCTTCAAAATAAAAATTAGCGAAAACCAAGCACAATTTTTATTACATCGTCGATAACTGCTGAATATATTCTACAAATAATGTCTACTTTCTAAATGAATTTTGCTCGACCATTATAAAAGAATTATGAATGTTATAACAATTGTCGAATGTGTATCGTAGATCTCTTACAGTTCGTTGCTCTCGTTATAATAATTTCCACAAGGAATCTCCTACCCCAGCATTAGTTTAAAAAACCGGCTCACAAACACTTCCTCAACAAATTCCTATGCGAGACGTCTGATTGGAAGCTCAACTGGTTCCTTCCTAACCCATAATACTTCTTTTTACCACTAGGCTATATGCTGGTTTCGGAGCGTGAAGACTCTTCTGGCTGAGACTCCAATTTCAACAATTCGCTTTGATTCTGAACTTCAAATCTGGATTCCCCAATATAATTTCTATTTTTATTTTTATTCTTACACATTAAAATATTAATTTCTTTCATTTTACCCTTCCTGTGTGCAAAAACAAAAAGAAATTTTGTAAGATATAAGAAAATTTTCTTTTGCATGGTCTTCTCAAATATCTACTAATGAACATATCTTTATATATAAATTGAAAAGCAAAAAAAGATAGAAATATGTGAACATAATAATCAATTTTTTTGTTACAATTTGCTCTACCAAATCTTTTTGTTTCAGCAACGACGAAACCTGGAAAAGTGCATTTGAGACCATCTGATTGCATACATTGGATTTGGTTCCTTCCTTTGCCTTCCTCCATTAGCTGTAACTTTATACTAGCTGGAAGTCAGATCCCAGCCAACACTGATATTCTCAATTTCATGTGAAGTCAATTCATTCGGATTTTATCCAAGTAAATATTACCCTACAGAAACTCGAAATCCACAACAAAGAACTCCGTCTGTGGAATTCTGCAGTTGGTGATCCCTCGTGTTCTAATTTAGACTCAAATTCGTCTGTCCGACACTAGCAAATCCCGCACTGATGTTGTTTAGACCTCAACGATTTTTGTCGCCATTCATCTCAACGAAAATTGAATCTTTATCAGAAGAATCTATCACGTTGTTCGAAAGCGCTTTTCCTCACAGCCCATTCTCATTACTTTTTGATTGAAAACCCACTAATTGGTTTGGCCTTTGTTACCTTTTTTTACATGATAATTTATTATTATTATTGTTAATATTATTAATATTATTTTGTCTATGTTATCGTCCACTATGCTTTTCTCACAAATATGTATTAAATATCGTTGACTTAAAGCAGAGCAAACAGCCTCTGAAGATCAAAGGAATAGAACAAAAATCAAAGAAGTTGATACATGCGATATCATTGAATTGTGAGAATAAATCAAATGACATTGGCATTTATTAAAGTTATTGAAGTGAATCGTATTAAAGTAATCGAGGCTCGACATGCATCACAGTGCATTATTAATGAAATCTTGCTTAAGGACGGACCAAATAAACCGCCAAGATTTGGCATTTAAGATAGTCGATTGAAGATTATTTAATTTTTCCCCAGTTACTATCAGATAACTGTTTAATTAAATGTTTGTCAGCTGGTCACCAGAAATTATTATTGTCAAAATGAAATTCCAGCCATAGGTCACGTTGTAAAGTTGGGAAAAATGCCGGATTTTCTAAAGTAAAAATTTCGAACAAATTTGCGTCAAAGAAATACAATTACGATTTATAAAAGAGATTTCGTTTACCACTAGTAAAGCAAAATTTTTGGCTTCATTTTCCATTGCACAGTTTAGTTGACATTCGTGACATAAGACTCATCCACTGAAATCTCTCCCTGCGAACCAGTAAAACACCAATCATTTTCTGTTAAAGGTAGAATCATAAATCTATTGGCTGTCTTTCGAGTAATAATAAGAGAATATTCATGAATACTTTTAGTTTGAATACTTTAATGTCGCCTATAAAAACAGCACGCTTGAAAATCTATATAGTTTTATATTTTCAAAATATTTAGATATTATGAATATGAATGATAAAATACTTTTTAGTAAATAAATTGTATATAAACATTCAAAGATCAACTCCGTAACCGGTATCACGCCACAATTGCACAACAGGTACATCCGTTTTATGATGAGTACACAACAAAATTAAGATGCAAGATCAACCTGTTAACGGGTTTCGTGTATGGTATTAGGACAAATCAAAATAGAAGCATAATCAACGAAACCAATATTTGCTTAAAGGTAGAACATAGTAAAATAAAAAGATTACAAGAGCGACCACACAAATACAAACATAATTAAACAAGCACTTATATATTAATATACTAGATTACTCTACATTTTGATTGTATGCACATGTAATGCATCGTACTTTGAAATGCGCAATGAACATATATATGGTTCAGCATTTAAATTGCTTTAGGTAAAAATCACCAACGATGTAATTTAATTGATATTTCTAGAACACACAAGGTATAAACGAGAGGTCGAATGTTCATATAACGATAAAGTGGACAAAAGGGATTAGATGAAATTTTAACATATTTAAGTTCCAACTGAAAACGAGTGAAAAAATTTTCAAACAATTCCAGTTTATCAATATTAGAAATTTTTTCGAATGATTGTTAAATTTTGGTGTGAAATTCCAAAATAATGCAACCAAAACTATACACACACAACACTAATAAGACATATATATATATATATATATATATATATATATATATATATATATATATATATATATATATATATATATATATATATATATATATATATATATGTGTGTGTGTGGGTTGTGGGTGTGTGTGTGGAGAATTCTGCAAAAATTAATGTTCTGTAGTTCAAGTGTGTTCTATGGAGCTAACATTTCAATTGAATATAATTTTTATGTGAACCATGAGGTGGTATTATTGCTGCATCTCCTTATTTCACAAATACATATCTACGGTGCTCCTCACGTTTGCCTCCTAATCTTATGTTAATCATGAAAGCTGTAAAACCATCAGTAGCAAGTTAAGATGTGTTTATAATAAATTAATAGGACTATCAAACAAAATTGAATTGAGCAAGAATGTTATATATCGAACTTGATTCAGAAAAATATTGTTAATAATGTCTGGCAAGAATGATTGTTTAGCTAGACATACACACACACATATATATATATATATATATATATATATATATGTTAAATGTCTATACTCTTTTTATAATGATCCAGTAAAATTCATTTGTATAAAAAGAATTATTTGAATATATTCAGCAAATGTAATGATGTATGTATGTACTGTTCTTCCATATGTATTGGGGTTTTTCTTGCAACTAGTTATACACTATTTCAAATAATACCAAAAAAGTAACTAAGATATAGATGAAATGTATAATCTACACAAATTGCTCGTGTTATATATATATATATATATATATATATATATATATATATATATATATATATATATATATATATATATATATATATCTTTATGATATCCATGCCGTTTTAATTAACACAGTATTCTTATAATTAGGAAAAAAAACACACAATAACTAAGAGGATAATGGCCATTTATTTCGTGAATACTAAACGTCTCTTATACAATCATACATATTTATACATTTTGGGTTGTTAATTGGTTATGTTTTGGTGACAAATCTGACTGGTTATTACTGCTGTTTCTTGTTTTGACTAGTAGGTGAGTGTGTATGCGTTTGTGTTTGTATTGTGTATGTGTGTTTGCATGTAAAGGTCATTCTCGCAGTATTGCGAAGTGATGTCTGAGATCTTGTCATGATTGTTTTGATAACTTGAGAGTTAGCCATTTGTGCAAATTGTTCACTGTTATCTATACAAGTGCTGTTTTTCCCAGTATAGTTAATTGTTTCACCCCGCTGCGCGAGAGTGCTATTTTCGCTTGGTAACAACGCTAATGTTGATTGTCTTGTTAAACGCTCACACTGTTTGGAGACTTCTGTCATCGTATGCGCCTCTGTTATCTCAACTTCACCTTGTTGCCAGTCCGATTGTACGTTTGTTGATTCTAATCGAGGGCCTGTTGGTTCTTGGCTGGGTACTAGTATATTGTTGTTGAATTTTGTTATCCTTGGCCAGTCGATAAGGATATCATGTTGATGAAACTTTTGAATGTTAAGTTCAGGTGTTTGTTGTTTTATGTAAAGCGCTTCGTAGATAAAAAGTAATTTTTCAGATTTTGCTTTGTGTAGAATTGTGAAATTGGTCGAATTGACAGGGTGCCCCGTTGCTAATATATGATCGGAAATAGCTGATTTTCCAGACGGTGGCAAGCCTTTGTTAATCAATTTCTGTGGCAAATGTTGCTGGATTCTGCTTATCAATTGCTTCTTCGTACGTCCGATATATGTGCTACCGCACATACATGAGAATTTATAGACTATGAATGATTTGGAGAGAAGTGGCAATTGATCTTTGGTATCCAACCTCATGATTCTCTGTGTACTGAATGTCATATTAACTTTAACACTGGGAAAGTTGTCCTTAGTTATTCTATTCAGCCGCCGTGCAATTATTGAGGCTGGTATGTCGCCTCTAAATGGTAAGTTTAGGTAAACCTGCTTGCCGGTGTCCTCTCTAGTACGAATTTGCCGTGGTCTAATGTTGACATCAATGAACCGCTCTGGGTAGTTGTTCATTAGCAGAATATTCCTGAGGTAGCCCAGTTCTTCCTCAATCTTGTGTTCAGAGCAGATCTTTCTGATTCTGTTCGCTAGGTTGTTTACTAAGTTTCTTTTGTGGGATTTTGGCACACTACTGTTGTAATGGATGTATTGTCCAGTGAAAGTGGATTTTCTATGTATGGCCAGTGTCAACTCTCCGTCTGCTTCTCGAGTGAGTTTGATGTCAAGGAATGGGAAACTGTCGTCTTTCTCTACTTCGAGAGTGAATTTGATGTCTGGATCGACTCCATTTGCTTGTTTGAGGATTTCGGAGGGGTCTGCTGCTTCTGAGATGAACAACAAGATATCATCTACATACCTTTTGTAGAATGCGCACTGGTCAATTATACCTTTCAGACTCGTTTTTTCCAGGTGATACATGTATACATCTGCCAGGAGGGGTGCGATGCAGCTTCCCATAGCTACACCATTGATCTGGCGATAGTATATACCTTCGAAGGTAAATTGCACGTTTTTAGTACATGCTAATATGAGGTCTTTGATGTCATTGGTGTCTATAGGGAAGTCAAAAATCTCATTTTTGATGAGATCACACAAGATCTCCGTTGTCTTATCCAGTGGTATGTTTGTAAATAAGGATGAGACGTCAAGCGAGACCATCTTATTCTGTAGGATGTTCTTCCCCTTCAGTTCATTTGCTAATTCGAAAGAGTCCTTGATAGTGTTAGTGTTTATGATGCTCCGTATTGGTTCAAGTAGTTTGCAGAGAAACTTGGCTGGTTTATGTTGTGGAGCGTTGATCATTGACATAATGGGCCGCATCGAAGGAGCTCCTGAGGCTGTCACGGCTTTGTGAGTTTTTGGTTTGCCGTACAATCTTGCGGTGTTTGTTCCGACTGGTTTTGCTTTTTGGATGTCTTCTGTGAGTTTTGATCTAATCTCGGAGTCAGCCGTCGATGTTAGCACATGTTTTTCCATCTTTTTCAAAATTGCATTAATTCTTGATTCGATGTTCGTTGAATCATCTTTCTGTTTGATGTCATGCTTAAATTTGGATGGATCATTTATTATATCCTTCATGGCCTTCTTGTAAGCGTCCGCCTCTTGTAAGCGTCCGCCTCAAGTATAACAATTCCTGATCCTTTGTCGGGTGTGGCAAGTCGTACGGATTTGTCTGATTGGAGTTTTCTAAGTTCGTCTATGTGCTGTTTTGTGATGATTTGGCTGCCTTTGAATTCCTTGTATTGTTCTAGTGCGCTTACTATCTCAGCTTTCAGTCCTTGTCCATTGAATGTATGTGGGGCGGTGTCTTTCGTTAAGTCATTGTAGAAATTTTCCGTTCCAGCCTGAATGTCAATAATGTCCCGTTCACTTAGATTTTTCACCGTTGCGAATTTTGCTCCGGCAAATATATAATTTTCTGTGTTTTATCAAGACTACTTTAATTACATTGTGAATAAAGCGGTCTAGTTGGTAGGAAATTTTGATTGGTGAAAAATTTGTCCAGGTCTCTCGTGAGGTTCGTATTTCTTTTCCCGCTGTTGCATCATCGGTATTACTTTTGAGTGGTACGTCGTCAGTCCATAGCTCTGCAATTCGACAATCATGATTGAATGATGTCTTTGTGGTCTGCAGTTTTGCTTGGTTGTCCTCGATAACATTAGATAATAAGCACTAGAACATCGTCGGTTTTTGCTATTTTCTTGGCTGTTTGAGGAATCGTTTTGCACAACATTCAACATTTAAAGAACTAACCTTTCGAAGTTTAAATACGCACAGTTGAATGTAAATATAAAGGTTAGTCTTTATTGTGCATGACCTTGTTTGGATAATCTTTATGATATCCACGTTGTTTTAATTAATGAAGTGTATTCTATAATTAGGAAAAAAATTACAATAACTAGAGATAATATTATTTTGTGAATACTAAACGCTCTTAATCATATTATACATTTTGGTTGTTAAATTATGGTTTTGGTGACAAATCTGACTATATACTGCTGTTTGTTTAATTAGTAGGGTGAGGTATGCGTTTTAGTTTGTATTGTGTATGTGTGTTTGTACGAAGGTCATTCTCGCATTGCAAGTGAGTTGTCTAGGACGTTGATGTCATGACGAGCTTGATAATCCGAGTTAGCCATTTGTGCAAATTGTTCACTGTTATCTACATACAAGTATGTTTTTTCCGGTATAGTTAATTGTTTCGCCCGGCTGCGCGAGAGGCAAAGATTATTAGTAACAAGCACAAGATTATTCATAAACGCCTATACACTCAGTTTGAGACTTGTCATCGTAACGTTGGTTCTTATTGGCAACAGTACGTTGTTGAATTTGCTGTCCTTGTTAGCTGATAAGATGGCTTCCGTGTTGATAAAAACTTTTTGAATGTTGTGCTCAGGTGTTTGTTGTTTCATGACATCCTTATTGACTGCCATGCGATAACAAAATTCAACAACAATATAATTAGTACCGCCAAGAACCAATATACTGATTAGAATCAACAAACGTACAATCGGATTGGCAACAAGGTGAAGTTGAGATAACAGAGGCGCATACGATGACAGAAGTCTCCAAACAGTGTGAGCGTTTAACAAGACAATCAACATTAGCGTTGTTACCAAGCGAAAATAGCACTCTCGCGCAGCGGGGTGAAACAATTAACTATACTGGGAAAAACAGCACTTGTATAGATAACAGTGAACAATTTGCACAAATGGCTAACTCTCAAGTTATCAAAACAATCATGACAAGATCTCAGACATCACTTCGCAATACTGCGAGAATGACCTTTACATGCAAACACACATACACAATACAAACACAAACGCATACACACTCACCTACTAGTCAAAACAAGAAACAGCAGTAATAACCAGTCAGATTTGTCACCAAAAACATAACCAATTAACAACCCAAAATGTATAAATATGTATGATTGTATAAGAGACGTTTAGTATTCACGAAATAAATGGCCATTATCCTCTTAGTTATTTGTGTTTTTTTCCTAATTATAAGAATATATATATATATATATATATATATATATATATATATATATATATATATATATATATGTATATATATAATATATATATATATAAATAGAATATATCACTTATTCCATGGAATAATATTTATTTATTAATCTTATGTTCATGCATTCACGGCAGATCAAAGAGAGCTTAAGTAAACTAGAATAAATCATATATCTTCCGGTAATAACTATTAAAAGGGGGTTCACAGAATTCAGCAATTTTCATTATGATCATGCACTACCACAGATCATGCTGTTGAATATGCTATTCTGCCCAAAAACAGAAACTTGGTTTTTCAAGCTTATTTCAATTAGTGGGCAGATGAACCTCTACATGAGCGTGCAGAAAGTATCAAAAAAGAAAACAAATTTAGATTAAATAAAAACATAACCGACATACGTCAAAATAGCATACAACTTGCAGAATACGACACACCCCAAGTCAATTGATTTTACCCAATGAAAGTGATGACACTACATGATGTTGCTAAAACGATGGTCTAAATTGGCAAGCAAACCAAAAGTTTACACAAGAGGGGATTGATTGTGATGAATGTGTTATTAATGGATGAACGAATATATTTAACGAACCAGTATAATAGCTCTAGATACTGGTAGAAATGATATATATTAATAAAATACACCTGGTTGCTTTCAAACACACACACACACATATATATATATATATATATATATATATATATATATATATATATATATATATATAGAACTATTACCACCTTCAATGATTGATCATTTGTATTTCGTGAATATGAAGCTGCATAAAGTTAATGTTCTACATGCCATCTGTATTTGCAAAACATATCAATTAAATTTTGTTCTCTAGAACATTGTTTCGCATTTATTAATTGACTCATCGGTATTAACCAATGCACCGTTAAATGTATATTTATATTTCAAAGTATAAAACATGCATTGATTAAGGTATTAACAATATCTCATCTAGTAGTTTTCTTTAAGTCAAGTTTGCGAGCTTAAGTAAACACCAATCCCATTACGAACCAGGTCGTCGAGCAACACAATATAACTAACGCCAGTCGCACGCACTGACGCGTTTCGACCTTCCACGATCATCATCAGAGTACGACGGCAAACTGACTATCGAGGATCAAACCGCATTGCATATATATGGAAAGCAAAATCATCTTGTAGACCAGTTTCTTTCCTATTGAGGACTCTTCAAAAACACTCCAGAATTTGCCACGGACAGGGCTCGAAACGAGGCGAAATTTCTTCGGAATCTATGAATCTATTCAATGGGTCATCCTACCACATACTACTCGCAATTTCAAATAATAAAAAAATTATGCTTTTCGTGAACCCTATATGCCTTGCTTAAACCTAAAATGACATCGTGCCACCTCCATTCCTCCATTGTTGAACTGACACAATACAACCTATAGGACTGATAATAAATTGACAATTTATATAATTAAGTGATAATGAAGTTAGCGGGCGGTGATAAAATTATTTTAACATACATTGTATAATTTGGCAAGGTAATTCATCCGGTTGAGCACATTTGGCCTTTCTGTGAAATCATTACGTACTCACTAAAAATTGACGCTACAGACCTCGAACCTAGGCAGGTCTACTTTGGAATTTGTTGCTCTAATCATTGAGTCACGCTGCCGAATGCTGCACGCAATCTTTATTTATATAACAAATAAAGTTTATTGATTAGTACTTCATGTGACATCACTTGTGGCATAATATTCCAAATAGAATTCTAGTAAATTATTTGGACAACCGATATAGAATGTATTGCTTAGAGTAGAATTTTCGGTAAGAGTTAGTACATTTAACAAAATTATTGCTAACGTAAATTAATGTGGAAGTATCATCCATATAAAAAATAGTTCAAGTCAAATAAGCGTAACGGAAAATAGCAACTCAATAGAGCCCACGAGATCTATCACCACAATTTAGGAAATAATAAATAAACTTTTACTGAACACATTGATCAAACAGGCAACTAACTAAAGTCAGTGTATTATTGAGATATACGTCAAGTGAAGTCGGGACGTTTGGAGTCAACGACTCTCTTTCGATCAGAAACAATTATAAGTATGGCATAAACCAAACAAACTCAAAGAACTTCCACTAATTTATTCGTAATACCAAGTATACTAGACGAAGAACAAAGTTCCTTACGTAGATGTGTTTAATAAAAATATTTTATCAAGAAATCAATTAACTGGATGAGCTCACGTCTGATTGAAATATTAAATGTCAGTATTAATGAGAATTATTTAAAAAAAAAGATATGTATTTCTAATTAGGAAGACAAAACACATTAATAACAAAGTGGACGTACGAAGAGGCAATTGATAAACAGAATCTAGCAACATTTACCACAGAATGCTTTAAATCAATTTTGCGAGCTTGAAGTAAAAATTAGCATTTACGAAAGAAATCTATTAACAAAGGCTTGGCACCGTCCGGAAAATCAGCTATTTCCGATCATATATTGGCAACGGGGCACCCTGTCAATTTGACCAATTTCTCAATTCTGCATAAAGCAAAATTAGAAAAATTATCATTTATTTATGGAGCCCTTTATATAAAACAACAAGCACCTGACCTAAATATTCCCAAGTTTCATCAACATGATATTCGAATCGACTGGCCACGAATAACAAAATTCAACAACAATTTAATAGTATCCAGGCAAGACCGAACAGGCCCTAGACTAGAATCAACAAACATTCAATCGGATTGGCAACAAGCTGCAGAGGAAAATAAAAATTCACATACACTGACGAAAATTTCCGAACAATATAAGCGTTCCACATTGCAATCCGCACTTGCGCTGTTACCATGTGAAGAACACAAATTTGCGCTAAAAGGTGAAACGAAAGACTACACTCGGTAAAATAGCACTTGTATACGTAACAGCGAACGATGCGAACAGATGGTTACTTCTCAAGCCATCAATACAATAATGACCAGATCTCAGACATCACTTTTCAAAACAGCGAGAATGACCTTTACATGCAAACAGGCACACACACAAATCCAAACGCATAAACATTTACAAATCAGCCCAAACAAAAAATAGAAGTTAAACCGAGTCAGATTTTTTGCCACCCACATAATACAATGAAAAATTAGAATTTATATAAATGAAAGATTGTAGAGAAAAGTTTAGTAATCTCGAAATCAATGGCCATTATCTACTTTATTATTGTGAATTTTCTCCATAATTATAAATATACTGCGTAATATTAGAGGGCAATGTACATTATATATATATATATATATATATATATATATATATATATATATTTTTTTTTTTGTTGGTGTGTGTGTATGTGCTTGTGTGTGCAAAAATTTATCACAGGATTTATTTATGTAGTTCTTGTTGGGTTAACTAAACATTGCTAAAGGTATCAAATGCTAGTCATCAAAGTAATTTTATTTCGCCTTCATGTGGAACTCGTTCAGTTGATACAAAATTGCTCATAGCTAGGATTTACGACAAGATATATATATATATATATATATATATATATATATATATATATATATATTATTTATAATGTCCATGCCTTTTAATATTACACAGTATATTTACAATTAGGAAGAAAGAACACATTAATATACATATATATATATATATATATATATATATATATATATATATATATATATATATATATATATATATATATATTTATAATAGTCCATTCCTTTTTAATTTAACAGTATTCTTATAATTAGGAAAACACAAATAACAAAGTGGATAAAGGCCATTTATTTCGTGAATACTAATCATCTCTTATACAATCATACATATTTATACATTTTGGGTTTTCAATTGATTATGCAAGTGGTAACAAATCTGACTCGATTTTACTTCTGTTTCTTGTTTTGGCTGGTTGGTAATTGTGTATGCGTTTGTGTTTGTGTGAGTGCGTGTTTGCATGTAAAGGTTATTCTCGCAGTATTGCAAAGTGATGTCTGAGATCTGGTCATTATTGTTTTGATGGCATGAGAATTAACCATGTGTGCGCATTGTTCACTGTTACATGTACGAGTGCTATTTTTCCCAGTGTAGTTAATCGTTTCACCTTGTTGCGCAAATTCGTATTTTGCACATGGTAATAGTGCCAGTGTGGATTGCAGTGTTGAACGCTCATATTGTTTGGAAACTTCTGTCACCGTATGCGCCTCTGTTATTTCCACTTCAGTTTGTTGCCAATCCGCTTGTATGTTTGTTGATTCTATTCGAGGGCCTGCTTGGTCTTGATTGGATACTAGTAGATTGTTGTTGAATTTTTTTATTCTTCGCCAGTCGAATAGAATATCTTCTTGATGAAACTTTTGAATATTACGGTCAGGTGCTTGTTGTTTTATATAGAGGGCTTCATAAATAAATAATAATTTTTCTGACTGTGCTTTATGTAGAATTGTGAAATTGGTCGAATTGACAGGGTGCCCCGTTGCCAATATATGATCGGAAATAGCTGATTTTCCTGACGGTGCCAAGCCTTTGTTAATCAATTTTTGCGGCAAATGTTGCTGGATTCTGCTTATCAATTGCTTCTTCGTACGTCCGATATATGTGCTACCGCACATACATGAAAATTTGTAGGCTATGAATGATTTGGAGAGAATTAGCAATTGATTTTTGACATCCAACCTCATGATTCTCTGTGTACTAAATGTCATATTAATTTTTACACTGGGAAAGTTCTCCTTAGTTATTCTATTCAGCCGCCGTGCAATTAACTGTATCCTCTCTAGTGCGAATCTGCCGTGGTCTGATGTTGACATAAATGAAACGCTCTGGGTAGTTGCTCATAAGCAAAATTTTCCTGAGACAGCCCAGTTCTTCCTCAATCTTGTGTTCAGAGCAGATCTTCCTGATTCTGTTAGCTAGGTTGTTTACTAAGTTTCTTTTGTGGGATTTTGGCACACTGCTGTTGTAGTGAAGGTATTGTCCGGTGAAAGTGGATTTTCTATATATGGCCAGTGTCAAATCCCCGTTTTCTTGTCGAGTGAGTTTGATGTCAAGGAAGGGAAAACTGTCGTCTTTCTCTACCTCGAGAGTGAATTTAATGTCTGGATCAGCTCCATTTGCGTGTTTGAGGATTTCGGAAGGGTTTGCTGCTTCTGAGATGAACAACAAGATATCATCTACATACCTTTTGTAGAGTGCGCACTGGTCAATTATACATTTTAGGCTCGTTTTTGCCAGATGATTCATGTATACATCTGCCAGGAGGGGTGCGATGCAACTTCCCATAGCTACACCATTGATCTGGCGGTAGCATATCCCTTCAAATGTAAATTGCACGTTCTTAGTACATGCTAATATGAGGTCTTTGATGTCATTAGTGTCTATAGGGAAGTCAAAAAAACTCATTTTTGATGAGGTCACACAAGATCTACGTTGTCTTATCCAGTGGTATATTTGTAAATAAGGATGAGACGTCAAGCGAGACCATTTTATTCTGTAGGATGTTCTTCCCCTTCAGTTCATTTGCTAGTTCGAAGGAGTACTTGATAGTGTTTGCGTTTTTGATGCTCCGTATTGGTTGAAGTATTTTGCAGAGAAACTTGGCTGGTTTATGCTTTGGAGCGTTGATCAATGACATAATAGGCCGCATCGAAGCAACAACAATCTACTAGTAGTAAAAGTCAAGACCAAACAGGCCCTTGACTAGAATCAACAAACATACAATCGGATTGGCAACAAACTGAAGTGGAAATAACAGAGGCGCATACGGTGACAGAAGTTTCCAAACAATATGAGCGTTCAACACTGCAATCCACACTGGCGCTGTTACCATGTGCAAAATACGAATTTGCGCAACAAGGTGAAACGATCAACTACACTGGGAAAAATAGCACTCGTACATGTAACAGTGAACAATGCGCACCAATGGTTAATTCTCAAGCCATCAAAACAATAATGAACAGATCTCAGACATCACTGTGCAATACTGCGAGAATGACCTTTACATGCAAACATGCACAAACACAAACACAAACGCATACACAATTACCAACCAGCCAAAACAAGAAACAGAATTAAAAGCGAGTCAGATTTGTTACCACTTGCATAATCAATTGAAAACCCAAAATGTATATATATATATTTATGATTGTAGAGCGATGTTTAGTAGTCTCGAAATAAATGCCTTTATCCAAATTTTTATTAATGTGCTCTTTCTTCCTAATTATAAATATATATGTATATATATATATATATATATATATATATATATATATATATATATACTATATATATAATCAGACAATATCTGAAACAGACATTTCATTCAATATAATTACTGTTATGCAAATGAAAATATACAAAGTATTGGCTAAGGTGTAATAGTTGCAATTAAATGCCTGCCCCCAGTAACATTTAAAATTGTTCGCTTGCACATTGGTTGATAAATTATGTTCCTTGAATTTTTCATATAGATTTATGTTCGCTTTCCGAATCGACGATTTCTCTTTCCAATTTAATTTTAGGCAAACACCCTTCAGCTCTGCTAAACTTGTGGCAAGGGAACTTTTTACTTTATGAATTAATATTATTTAGATTTAATGCTAGCCAAAATTACTAATTGATATTTTACTTGAATTTCCTTTTAAATTAGGCTTTTGCTCATTTTCCTATTGCGTGCATGCATAGCGTGGATAATCTTGCACATTGTTTCGATATATCGCAGTTTTGGCATGTCAATATTGGTAGCAATTATTTCTAATCACCTTTCTGCATGCAGAGAAGAAGTGTAATAATAGGGCTTTTAATGCTGCACCGACGTAACGCTGTGCCTAGTTCCAATTTCTGTTAGCCATCAATAATTGCTTAAACGAATTTACGCCTGTTGGATATTGCTCCCAAACTGATATTGTCACTAATATAGGTGGTGTAGCTAAGCATCTTTAGAGATACTTTAATCAAGATTGCGATTTTGATATAAACATTGCGCCTATTATAATTATATCAAGATCGCCACATTGATTAAATTAACTGTTATCACCGCCTGCGCAACCAATGATTTTTTTAAATTCTGTAGAATTGTCTGATGATCCACAAGTCGAAAGATTTGAGGTTTCGTCATGTTACCTTGTTCTTGTCTGGTAGATCCATGCAATCTTTAATTTATTTCATTTATGCGTTAAGGTGTTCACCATAAAAACGTCTATTGCATTTCGACTTAAAAGGAGAACTCAGATAAGAAAAAAACTACACATTCCTCCCCATATAATCACACATTTCAACGTTTTTATTTGTCTTTGTCAGGCAAAATAGCAGACCCAATTATTTTACTATGAATTTGCATGTTAGCGATAGAATTTAACAGGTCAAATCACCAGAAGTTTGATAACTAGTATGAATGTTTTACGCAATTTAAACGTTTGTTTCAGGATGGAGAAAGAATAAACAAAAACAATTGCGCAATACTTTATAAAAATCTCGCATGTTTGATGAAAGTTATTACTTTCGAGATACCTAACGACTGAAATAACATAACTAATTCGCTATTTTAAAAAAAACTCTGTGATTATACAGATTTCAACCTGATTTTTGCAAACAGGAAAAACATGTTTGGATATTGAGCATGAACTGGAGATGAAGTATAAAAATGATTATTCAATCCTTATTTTTCATTACTGTTTCACGTTTTAACTTAATGTGTTTTTGAATTTTATTAGAAATAATAAAAAAATAGATGCGAAATTTATTTTTTTAAATCAAGATTTAAATTATCTTTAGATTTAATAATAAACTTGTCATTTCAAAAGGTAGCGAAGGCCAATAATCAGTTACACTACCAAGTTCTTGAAGAATATTAAATTATCGGCACAAGAACTGGGAAAGTAGGACGGTTCAATCACATATACGAATGTGTACACCTGCAGTAGTTAAGCTATTTTAATATGAAGTCTTCAACAATGGCACTTCAAACATAAATCACTATATATAATATGTATACCGAGTCTATCTATTGTACCAACACTATGGCTTTTGTGTCAATAACCGATACGAAAATTACTCTGTATCCGTATTGTTGGTACACTTTACAGATTTGGAATATGTTATATATAGTGGTTTGGACTTCAAGTTGCAATGTCTAAGACTTTGTATGAAGTAAGCTTCACCAATGCAGGTGTACATATTGGTATAGAAGATTGAACCGTCCTAATTTCCCATATTCCTCACACAAATATACAGTGCGTAAAGGGCATTATACCAGCTCCTACTGATGTGTCGCTAGTAGGCACGAAACGAATATGCATGAGATTATAATTTCCGTTCATGCTGTTTTTGGTTTATCCTTCTGGTCATAGATAAACTAATTTATTACTAGGTATAATAAAACATTGGTATAATAAACATAGGTATAATAAACATTGATATATATTAGTTCCCCGCCACAAACCGTATCTAACTTTTATCAGAAGTTGTGTACATTTTATTTATGATAGGATTAGCGAAAATCTTGATAACAGACTAAACACTATTAGTAACAACTATGTACACGCCAAAAATCATAAATGGCTAACTTCATGTGATTATTTCATGCTTTGACTATATATATACAAAATTAACATTTACCCGTGTTTTCCTGTTAAACTTGCGCCTTAAAGCGGAATATTGTTAACTCTTGTGTAAAGGCTATTAAATTAAGAAAAAAATAAATATTTTTGCTGCGCAAAATTAAATTACAAGCCTTTAAATTATTTGAAATGGAAATTTATGCAAAAAGTCCTATTTATGTCATCATCGTTAACTTTCAGGACACATCAACTTAGTAAACCATGAGGTCGAACTGTAACATGATTTTTAACGGTAGTACTGTCAATATCTTCAGTTCAATGGAAGGCACATACTCCTAAGACCTTATATATGAATTTATAAATGTAATATATATATATATATATATATATATTATATATATATATATATAATCCAATATATATATATATATATATATATATATATATATATATATATATATATATATATATATATATATATTCCAATTATTATAATATTTTGCATAAAATACAAATAGGGCTTCGTTATGCATCCACCGTTGTCATGAGCGAATATATATATACAAAATTATTTTAGGTTTTGCAAACCTATTTACAAATTTGTTCAAATAGGATCAGAAGTATGTGCGCGGAATGCATGCGTGCGGAAACTGATAACTTTTGTTCACGCAGAATTTGGCATATGCTTATGACCCTTTTTAAACTCATTTGCTTCTGGGTGGGCAACATATCATTCCTATTTAAATATAAAATCTGTTTATTTAATGTAACGTTTACTTTACAGAACAAAGTGTGAATCAATAGTCATTCATTCCATCTCTATTATAACATAGTTTTTTTAAATATTTTATATAATGTGCTTTGTTAAAATTTCTTGCAAAACGAAATTTAAATTTTATTCTGCGATTCCGGAAATAATACTTACAAATTTTTTGTAGTTAATGCTGTGATTTGTACTACAAAGAGTACTGGAACGGTTTTGATACACGGGAGTCCTAATAATATGTAGGATTTACGTAATGAAATTAAAATTTGCCAATTTCGAACAAGCGAACCAACTAAGGATCCACTTTCATCTGTACATTTCAACATAACAGACGTGTAAGTTGTGTGTTCTATGATTTGCAAAACACCCTATTTTATGTCGAAGAAGTTATTTCCAGTTTGACATTGGAAACTAGACGCAATATGTAGAATAGCATAAACATATCTTTATAGCATAGTATTTTGACCTCCAGCATAATATTATGAGAACAATTTTATAAGATTGTTATTAAGACACAACCGTCGGTTACCTATCAGACCACGATGAAGTTATTCCACGTAAGTGGTTCATTCATTGTACTAGATGTCAATTGCAATCTATCTAGCAGACAGTGAAATCGTTCCTATTTACCAACTGTCTGATTCCAACTTCAATGTGTAGGCGTCACGCGGAAGAATAAGTCAGGCCTATGGGCATAAACCCAGCGTCTTGGCGATATCGCACAAGAGATGTGCCCGGAGCCGATAGATATTTTACTCGGCATTTCACACATGTCCTTCGTAAAGTCAATTGTGATCTGCAGAAGGGCAGAAAGTTGACTTATGCTCAAAACCGTGTCAACTTCTAAACCTCTGACTTGCAAAACCTTGATATTAGGCGGAAGAGCCATTATCATACATTGAACCCAATACCATTATTTTCTTAACCGTTGAACAAATAATTTTTGCCACGCCACCCTTTATTCAAATTCAGTTTAAAGTCTTCAATCAAATTATTTTTATTTATGTAAAATTATATGCTTTGAAAGAAACCTTTAATGTCTATTTTGGTGCTACGTTATGTGAGCGTACATATGATTAGAATTTACACGCAATTGTTATATTACAAATAGAAAAACTCAATATACTGCTACGCCATTTAATTTTTTAACGTAAAGATATGATTTATAAGTTTCATACCGTTTTCTCACCAGTAATATATACAACTTCTCTAGCACTGTTTACGAAATTTAATGAAGTTCACATATATAAACCGTTTGAAGGTAAACTTTGACGTATACTTATCAGGTAAATATAATCAGAGTTATATATGAGAACATCAGAATTTTTACATTAAAAATTTAGAATATTATAAAATTTCGCACGGTATGTGGGAGAAAATAGAAAAGATTATTAAAGCGCACTCATATATACATCTGCAGATCTAAATTGATTTTCGTATGATATGTTTAGTCGATTTGGTATTATTTTAATTATTTTTAAAGTCAAACACGCAAGGTAACAACAAAAATTGCATTAGCTAAACGGTTTTCTTTCCTATGCCACGTAAAAATGTATTTTTGAAATATTTCTGTAAATAAATATCAGCCAAACTGCTTAGTAAAATGTCAGAATAAATTTATACATAAGAAGGTAAAGCTAATTCATGACATATTGCATAAAATAAAAATTATTTTGTGAGTAAATATTATTTAAGAAAATAGTATAAGCATTGCGTACATTCTCTGATAATCAGCCACGCAACATTTGAGTTTCATGTTCCATTTATTGTGTATTCGATTTACTAGGATCTTTGTAAAGTTCAATGTAGGTACCGATGGTACTGTTGAATTCTTCAAAAGACTGAATGGTGCACGGCCCTTTGAAAGCCCTCAGTCTAAATTATCTTAGGTATAATGCCAAATATTAAACGTGATTCTGCTGAAGTCTTTTAGCTCCCATTAACATGAAGCTGCAAAATTCATTTTTTCATAAACACTGACAACGCCTCGACTGTTCACCGATGATGAATGACTTGATTTAAAAACCTAACACCTTGTGCTGTCTTAAATTAGGAATATTGGTCACTCAGGCTCTATTAGGTGATTTAGCCCATTAAATAGACATGCAAAATTAGAGTAAAATAAATGGTCTACACACAATTTATAAGACGCTGCTCCATATAAATTTATTTAGAATATTGCCTCTATTTTAAACAGGCAAGCTAGGGAAGTTCATTTAATTTTATTTCCATGGACTTTCCTGTATTGTATATTTATGTTACTTAAGCTTCCAAACATAGTGTTGGATACATTTAAATGTCCGTATATACATTGAATAGCGAGTGGGCTTCGAAATTGCATCGTCGAAGACTGTGTATGAAGTTAACACCTTTACTACTTGAATTCACATTCGTATAGGTGATTATACTGTCAAATAGTTCACATTGCTAGACAAAATACATTGTTGGTATAGGACGCAGAACCGGAACCTACTAATGAGTTATCAGACAGCACGAAACACGTGTGTACATGAGATTATTCCTTTTGACTCCAATTAATCCTTTAGGTTCATTTAAGGCTAATGTTGTTCTACGTGTGCTATAACTTATGTACAATTGCATACATATACTTATATATATATATATATATATATATATATATATATATATATATATATATATTAGATCTCCAGAACAAAATTATACAGATATTAAATTTTTAAATGATTCCTGCGAAATGTGGTAATTCACATCGATCAAGGCAGAGGTTTATGAGTTTACTTTAGTGACACGTGTTCAGAAGTAATTGCCATTCTCAATTTTGGTGAATCATAGCATAACGTGAAATTCATTAATTTGGCACCATGTACCGGCTCGGCAATTATAATTTTAGAACACTTTACGGGCTCTGAATATATTATATATTTTGTGAGGGGTTGTGAAGTCGCATTGTCGTAGACTTCTTTTTGAGTTAACGGAATTAAAGCTAGGATACAATTTAGTATAGCAGATAGTACCGCCCAATCGTACCAATTTAAATTAATAAATATATAGTGTGTATAGGGAGTAATACCGGCTCCTACCAATGAGTTGTCAGCAAATACGAAACGCACGTGTTCATTAGAGTATACCTTACGTTAATGCCGATTTTGTTTATCCTTCAGGTCTTATTTGAAAACATTTTCTTAAGTACGCGACACCAAATTCACATTTTCATATATTGTGGGTTCTCCGCAACACGCAATAAACGATTATTATATACTTAAGCGAGTGATGTCGTCATTAACGCAAAATGTGACAACTGATATCGATCAAGTTTAGAGTTTGTCTCGTTTTGGTTTATAACTGGTAAAATCCTGCTAATGATAAATACATTATATAGTATATCAATTTTTTTGGACTTGGCTAACAACACATTTGAGAACAGTAGATTCACTAACATTGTAAAGGTAACATAAAACAATCTCAACGACGTCGCTTAAATAATAAAATTTTCCTACTTTTGCGATCCATAGCGGTCAAAATCATGGCTGTGCAGATTCCAAGGAAATTTGTTTTATAGCGAAATAGACTGTGCTGCCTATTTTGTAGCATTTTCAACAGTATTATTTTGCCCCTTTTTATTAGTTAGGTAAATTTAATGTAGTAAATTGTTACAAATTTCTGCAATGTCAACAGAAAACAAAAAAATATATAAATAGATTATTTTCCATCCAGTTATTAAGTGCCTTTTAATTGGAAGCAAGTAATTTGGGATTTTTTCTAACTATTTGTCCATTAGGACAATAATAATTTGAGCGAAAATTTCGCATTTTTTCCAGCTCATGATAGAGATAATAATATAATAATATTATTATTATTAATAATAATATAACATAATAATAATATTAATAATCATAAAATAATAATAATAATAATAATAATAATAATAATAATAATAATAATAATAATAATATAATTGGAAAATAATGCCGACCTATCAGTTTTGCTTATCCTAATAATGCTGTCAAATTTATCAATGTGCCACTTGTGTCTTAATGGCCAGGATGTTTTCTTCAGTGCTTAGTTAGCAAATAAAAAATTACATCACGTATTATTTCAATCCGAATTCAGTTGTTTGACACTACGTATTTGCGTGAAATTTTTTTAGAATTTATTATTTATGAATAAAGGTGACAAGATATAAGTTTTTCATAATTAAACGATCATTACTTGCTCGGGTGGTGATGACAACTATGCGAATCGAGGTGACGATATTGATATAAACACTAATCCTATTATATGTATCCAATTACTTTTAATCAAATTTGCGAACTTTATATTATATATATATATATATATATATATATATATATATATATAGTGTGGAAAAGTCAATTCATCCAGTAGACCGGTTTCGTCCTTATTTGGAACTCATCACGTACTGTCCAGAATTTGCTGCGGTCAAATCTACAGGAAGAATTGTCATTTCCACAATATTCAATACCTAGTTTATACTGACAAATTTCTATACATAATGGGTCAGGTGTTTATATCAATTTTGCAAACTTTATTAAGACTAATTGTTATCACCGCCTGCGAAACCAATGTTCGCTTAAATATGTATATAATTGTCATTATTAAAGACATTAGTTTTGTTAAGTTGGTATTGATGTCTAATTTAGCCTCGCAAACCTGGTATCATGTGGTATTATCGAAAGTTTATATAATGTAAAATTGACATTGCTACATTATACAAAGCTTAGTTTATACGTAAAAAATTATATATATATATATATATATATATATATATATTAGCGATTGGTGTTTATGTTATGATTGCAAACGTGATTTAATTAAAAGATATAAGGCTGCAGAAATAAATCTACCACATGAACGGAGGTATTACAACTATAAACTCAATGACTGCTTGTGTATTTTTGTTGAAAATTTGTCAGCTTTTATGGCACTGTAAATTAATAGGTAATTCAAAATAACAAACAAATAATGAATCCTTATTTAATAGATTTGCTGTAGTAACGTGTTCACAATTACTTGTAATGCTCAGCTTACTAGAAATACAGTATATCTTGGAATTTATAATTTTTGTACTCGGAACAGATTGACTGTTTAATGAAACCTGTTCCTGTGCTCTGTACAAGCTTGATATCTCGAAATATAACGTGTTGTTGTTATTGATTTCTTAAATATTATAAATAAGGATTTGATTTTTATTTTTATTTGCAAAAGACAACATAACGTTAAATTAATTACTGCTTGAATAAACATTTGTAAATGCGATTGTATCGTCTAAAGTTCTATCATATCTTGACTAATTTTATAGTTGATATAAGCCAGAGTACTGCCTTTTACTGGTGATTCGCTAGAAAGCATGAAATGTATGTGCACATGAAGTTATACCCTTTGTAAAGGGTCTAATCTGTTATACTCTTCTAGTCATAATTTAAAAAGTTTTGTACTAGGTCGCAATACCAAATATGCAATTGGTAAACGGAATATTGGAAATATTGCGCTTTGCATACTACACTGTTTTCGAAACATACATCTTGCTAAAAATGGTCATCGAAAATATTTCACAAGTTCAACTTATTTATTAAAAAGAGAACCTGTCGAAATTCATGGTCAGTATATAAATATTTCGTTAAAAACTATTTTTTACCAAATTGATGAATAACAAATTCAGTTAATTTCCATGTGCATCTGATGTAATTTTCCAGTCAAATCTATAGGCGCTTTCTTGAGGACGAAACATAACTGGAAAGTGATTAATTGCTCACAAAATTATCATCAATAAAATATATGTGAAATAGTATAAAATTTTCAATAAGCTTACTCGATGAGTTATATTTTGTTAACTCCATATGCAGTCGAAACAGGCTAGAATTTTTTTCATCTGAAGTTCACTGAAATCCATAAATGCAGATATAAAGATAGATTGAAAATCACACCTACCCTGCATTGATTTGAAGTCTAAAGGCATGATTTTGAATAAATTTGCATTATCAGTGTAAACCGGATATTGCATCAGGTAGCAAATGGAATTCATTTAGTAGACCGGTTTTAACCTTATAGGGAACTTTTTAAAGCACTGTATGGAATTTGCTGGGGACACATTCAAATCACGAAACGAATGTTCATGAGGTTATACTTTCCGATCATGCTGTCTTTGGTTTATTCTTCTGGTCACAACTGAACTAATTTGTTACTAGGTTCGCAACACCTAATACATACATGCATATATATTAGTTCTTCGCAACAAACAGTATTTAACTGTAATATATTGAATTAAATGATGTCATGCTTACCGCGAAACGTGATAACTGATATCGATCACTGCCAGAGTGTATTAATTTACTGGAGTAACAGGTGTTCAGAAATAGTTGTAAATCTCAATTTCGGTGTACTATAGCATAAATTGATATCCATCAGGTTGGTATCATGTACCGACTCGGTAACCATAGTGTTAGTACCATGTATCTTTTCGGTACAATAATGCTGGTATCGGTTACTAACACAATAGCCATAGTGTTAGTATCCTTTACAGACTCGGTATGTATATTATATGGTGTGAGTTAGCGTTGAAGTCGTATTGTCGTTGACTTAAGATGATGTTAGCTTCACTATTGCATATTTACACATTCGTCTAGGAGATTGTATTGTCCTATTTTACCACATTCCTCACTCAGATATATAGTAGTTAAAGAGCGTAATACCGGCTCCTACTGATGAGTCGCCAGTAAGCACGAAACGAATGTGCATGAGATTATACTTTCCGTTCATGCTGCCTTTGGTTTATCCTTCTGGTCACAACTGAGCTAATTTGTTACTTGGTTCGCAACACCTATTACATACTTGCATATATATTAGTTCTCCACAACAAAAAATATTTAACCGTTATATATTCAAATTTAGAGTTTGTAGCTCTCATCACTACGCCACCCGTGCCACATAATACACGCAAATTGAAGGTTTATACGAAATTATATTTTCTAGTTAACCTTTCCTTCAGATGTTACCTATTTGGAATCTTTTAATACTTAACTATCTAAACAATCACACACAAATAATTGTGTAATCAAATTTGCTTAAATCTGCTATTGTGCGCATACACTGTGTATGTGAAATGAGGAATCGAAACGTTACACGTCAAAAAGGATTAGATTCTTGAAGAAATGTCCCAAACTTGACGCTGATTGGACTCGAAATTGGCCACGTTTGCTTCAGAGTCTTAGGCTACTCATGGCACCACCCACGCCATTTACGGTTATAATTAGCCATCCTTCCAGTTGAACCTAATTTAGAACCTTTTAATACTTGAAGTTATAATTAGCTATTCCCAATCTGTCATAAAAAAAACATAAATCATGAAAATTGTTGACGTTGAATTGGTTTGACACGAAATGGCAATATTGTGTATTATTTAATCCACACTATTAAATAAACGTCAATTCAGCAGGAAAAATAATATTCATCGTGTAGACCAGTTTCGAATTTATTATTTAGAATTCAGATTTCAATAGGTACAAAAAGATACCAATTGATGGAAGTTTGATGCAGTGTATAAAATATACCACGGCACAGAAAATGTGCCCCGGTACTAGCTACAACCGCGGAAAATTCTGGAAAGTACAGATCCAAACAGGACGGAATCAATTAAACGAACATTGGTTGCGCGGGTGGTGATAACAATTATTATAATCAAGGTTGCGGTCTTGATATAAACACCTGACCCATTAATTACTTACATATGTCAGTATAAACTAAGAATTGTATAGTGTAGAAAAGGCAATTCATCCAGTAGACCGGTTTCGTCCTTATTGGGAACTCATCAAGTACTGGCCAGAATTTGCCGCGGACAGGATACGAACCTGGGCACGTCTGCTTCGGAATCTGATGCTCTAACCACTGAGCTATCCTGCCGCACACTACACTACACACAATTTTCAGTTATATACTAACTAATGTAACTTGGTTAGTCAATTTTTCCTTTAGGTGGAGCTCATATGGCATCCATTTAGACCCAAAGTTCCAACTAACCATGCCCAATCTGTCATTACTGAACAGACACCACATTACATGGGGACGGAATCAAGTTTACTGGAAGATATGACGCTTCAACTTGATCCAATTTTTCATTTGTATTGACAAACTTATTATATAATTGAACGAACATTAATTGCGTGCGCGATGAAAACAGTTATCATCATCCAAGTTGCGAACTTCATATAAACATCTGACGCATTAATTACTTACATTTGTCATTATAAACTAAGAATTGTATAGTGTAGAAAATACAGTTTATCCAGTAGACCGGTTTTGTTTCACGTACTGGCCAGAATTAGTTTATACCGACACATGTATGTACTTAATGTATCAGGTGTTCATATCAAGATCGAAACCTTAATTTTAGTAATTGTTATAACCGCCCGCGCAACCAATGTTCATTTTATTATATGAATAATCATATAAATACCACTTTCCCATGTAGTGTGGTGTCGATTAAAATTTCAAAGATTGTGGATGATTAGTTGGAATTTTTGGTCTAAATGAATGTCATATGAGCTCCACCTAATCGAAAAATGATTAACCGAATTACATTTGTTAATATATAATTGAAAAGTGTGGGTAGTGTTCGGAAAATTGGTTCAGTGGTTAGAGCACCAGATTCCAAGGAAACGCCACGGAATGAGTCCTGTCCACGGCAAATTCTGTCGAGTACGCTTGTCAGTTTGCCGTCGTACTCTGATGATGATCATGGAAGGTCGAAACGCGTCAGTGCGTTGCGACTGGCGGTAGTTTTGTTATGTTGTGAGACGACTGGTTAAATAAAATGGGATTGGTGTTTACTTCAAGCTAGCAAACGTGATTTAAAGAAAGAGTAAGTGATGAGTTCCTAATAAGGACAAGACCTGTCTACTGGATGAATTGTCTTTTATACAAAAAACAATTCTTAGTTTATACTGACTAATGTATGTACTTAATAGTTCAGGTGTTTATATCAGGATCGCAGCCCTGACTAAAGTAAAACTACTTATAATAAAAATCGTGCTATTAGTATTCAAAGAAACATGTCATTTTTAAGTGGCCAATTTTTTGGTGCATTCGGAAACAGTGTTAAGCTCGAAAAATTGGTTGCAAATGAAGCATAGTGTAGCTGGAAGCATTAAATTTTTTTAAAACATGAAACTTCGTAAATTATGCGACACAGGTGTCATGGTGAATAATCTCGGGTATCGCAGCAAATAGTCCACGATTTCTGTCCCGTCAACGGCAATTTGTGGACAATAAGTGAAAAATTATCAATAATCACAAAATCGGTCAAGTGTATTTACTTATTTTTCTATATGTTGCAATTTTGTATTAGCGTTGATCACGCAGAAACGTATTAGTTCAAAAATGAACAGAAGAATAAACCAAAATCGGCATGAAGGGAAGGTATAATCTCATGTGCACATTCGTTTCGTTCTTATTGGCGACACATCAGTAACAGCTGATATAACACCTTTTGCCACTATATATTTTGGTGAGGAATGGTGGACCATTGGACGGTAAAATCTCCTATACGAACATGTAAAACTGTAGTAATGAACGACAATACGACTTCGAAACAATCTTTATATATATATATATATATATATATATATATATATATATATATATATATATATATATACATCAAAACACCTATATTTATTCGTTATACTACTTTAAGTTTATTATTACAAATTGATGTATATAATGGGACTGGTATTTATATGAAGAGGAAATGCTGATTTATTAACAAATTGTTATCACCGCCCGCGCAACCAATATTTATTTGATTAACCAGAACAACAAACATATATTTAAATAGAAATATTGATAGCTTGATCGATAAAATGTTTAAATATTGGACAGTAATTTGATTTTGAAGGATAAATTTGGCACGACATACCGCCCTATATATATTGAACGTTGGATAATTTGCTATTATTCCACATTCTTCTACCGAATATATAGTGGTTAAAGGGCGTAATACCGGCTCCTACTGATGAGTCACCAGTAAGCACGAACGAATGTGCAAGAGATTATACTTTCCGTTCATGCTGCCTTTGGTTTATCCTTCTGGTCACAACTGAACTAATTTGTTACTAGGTTCGCAAAACCTAATACATACTTGCATATATATTAGCTCTTCGCAACAAACAGTATTTAACTGTAAAAAAGAGTTAGATGTATAAAAATTTAAAATGGAAGACAGACAGACAAGCAGAAATATTAGAAAGGTATATCTGTATATAGCCTTTTAGGAAGTTTAAATTTATACATATTTAGGTATTTAAATGGTTGATTCATTCGACTATTACGTATGCACGATTCTGGATAGAGACCGATTTATAGGTATATAGATATGAAGATAAATGGAAACAGCGTCAGAAAATATTGTATATATATATATATATATATATATATATATATACAGACACATGGATAATAGAATTGATAGAAGATGCATATATATATATATAAATATATATATATATATGTATATTTATCAGTATATATTTATAGGTGATTTTATATATATATATATATATATATATCTATTTATTTATTAAGTTACTTATAACATATTAAAAATAGGTGTTATATATAAGGGTATAAAGACAAACAAAAATATATAAATATATATACATATATGTCTGTAGATATGTAGATATGTAGATATTTATACAGACATGTTATATTTAGTTAGATAGATATGTAGATAAATATATAGATATTGGCGGAATAACCTATAGAACGCCCAAATTCTTAAGCATAAATAATGTATAAAATTGTGTATATTCAGCTCTCGACATTTGTAATCTAGCGTTTATTCTACTGGACAATATGAACCGGAGATGTTGCTTTGTAAAATATTAGCAAGGATGTTGACTTTTTTATCGTAAATGTTTGTTATTATTTCGTAATTGTTTAAGGCAACAAATGCAGTTGGCCTTTTAAACCATCTTTCCGTTGTATTCGCCAACTTCTAACATTTAACAACAATTTCTGCGAGCTGAGTTTGTACACGCGAACATCATTTAAGCATAACTCAAAATCGTTGGTATAAAAATTATTTTTCGGCATATGAAAAATGAACCGTATTCAGTAGAATGTTAGATTTCATGCGTAAGACAACTCATAAGTATTGACCAAACTGTTCGCGTGCAGTCCGGCTGATTTATGGTCACATGGTTCTCTCTCAGCGCACTTTTCTACTATTTTTTAATTAAAAATAACTTCATTATTGGTATGCAATTTGTCCTGTAATGAAATGCCACAATGTACTAGCTATACTATTGTACTGTGTATGTCAATAGTGAGTGTAGAAATGTAGAAAAAAACTACTAGAAAAGATATACGGAAAGAGAATATTTGTAAAGTAGACGAGCAATATTTTACGTAACTGCATGGATGTTGGGTAAATTATTTGATGCAGCAATACAGCAAAGAAATACTTTAAGATGGTTTTTACCTGGAAAATTAAAAATTATATTGGTTATCAGAATTTTGAATTTGTGATATATATATATATATTGTACATAGTCAGAAATTAGTTCAAACCCGTCCAGAGTGATTTGCCAAAATTGATGATCTCACGTAGACACGTGTTTCGTGCTAACTGGTAACGCATCAATAGCAGCTGATTCTATGCATTATACCTACTACTTATTTGGTCAAGGACTGTGGGCCAATTGATTAGAACAATCTTCTATTTGAATCTATATTCAAGCGACAATCGAGTAAGCTTCATATAAATTGTTCGACAATGCGACTGAAAAGCCAACTTAGCATTTATAATATACACCAAGAATATTAATGGTACCAACACAACTTAATAACAGATAAGAAGAATTTGCACGGTACCAGGTAATTGTTTTTGAGACAAGCAAAATTTCTCCAAAATAAAGATAACAAATCTGTTCTGCACATATTTTTCTCCAGCAGGTGTTGCCTACATACTGTGTAGGAAGATATTTCTTCCGACAAAATTAAAGTAACATTTATTGATAAAATTAAACGATGGAGGCTGTTTGAAATGGATATTGTTAAAAAAGAAATTATTCGTTTCATGTCTAGAACATTTTTTGTTTAAATACTTTGCGGTATATAAACATTTGAATTGTGCGAATTTCGAGTTTCGGTTTTCTGTAACTAACAAGGTGCATTTGACATTTTATTTCTCAGTTTCGATTTTGCAAATCTTGATTTTCACAATTTATTCCTGCAACTAATTTGTGCATTGAATCTTGCATATTGGGAAGGTTCAGGAACAGGCAATTTACAAAATTCTGCTTCTCGCGTCTAATCTCTTTCCTGGTTATTGACTCGAGTGTAGTGTTACGCAAGTTTAACGCAGAACTTTGCCTTCATACTAAATTAATAAAATATATATTAAAGTTCGACTAACATAGAGGCTAATCTTAAGTTCCAGAACACTGATAATTTAGCTCAAGTTATAGTAGGTATGAAATTAGTGTATGTCAAAGAGAAAACCAAGTTATCAGACTGATATAGCTATATTAACACTGAATCCGACTTTGCGTCTATAGGGTCCTGGTTAATTAATAGTGTTGAAGCTTCTGCACCACTAACATGCTATTTCAAATACGTTATTGATACTTGGCCCCAATGACTTGATGAATTTGTACCTTTAAAGCCATTCGAATATCGTTGTTTGAAGAGCACAGCCCACGTTGGTACCAAAAAAGAATAATCAACGCTAACATTCGTAGATGTATTTTTGGATCCGTCAACGAGAGCTCTGCGTTAGAAAAACAAATTAGGCCCTATATAATGTGTTGCTTCGGTCACGTTTGGCATATGCTCTCGCATCCAGCACCGGGTTGACGTAAGAAACAAAGTGGACAGATTTTGACATGGCATAACTAGTGGAAGTTACCTAAATTCAAATTGGATAGCGTAGGACCCACTCGTTTTCCAGGATGGGGTCCACGTACGCATCCAAATTCTTGATCAGAAACCCCGAGCGATATTGCATTCAATCGAGCTCAATGGCGATCTTGCTGCAGATTTCTAGTAGAATCATCTTCGTAACTTTTTTTCTTATTATGGCAGAGTTAGCTGCGAGGTTTGGTTTTGATTATGGCGTAATACAGTGAAACCCGCAAGGAAGCTGTATTGCTGATATTGCCTTGCCTTAAAACTGACTTCGGCATAATAGTATTTGGTAGAGATTTAATTCACCTCACTCCTGTGAGTTATCTAGATAAATGTACTCATATTAATTAGTTATTCTCTCTCTCTGGTATATCTCACTAAAAATTGGTGCGCTTATATTATTATTTTCGTCGTGATTTAAAAATTTTTCTTAGATTTTGTTTCGCCTCTTATGCTTATATGACAGAGAAAGATTAAACACTATTGGATTGTGTATGGCTTAGAATGATTATGATGATGATGAAATTAAATACGACTAGAATGATATAAATAGCCAGCATCAACGAAGGACAAAGTTTAACGTATACAGTGTATCGTACATGTCGGTGACTCGTCAAAACAGGATGGTATTACGTTCTATACACATTCTGAATTTCCTCAAGAAATGGGGGGGAGTTGAATGTCAAAATCATAATTATGAAGAAGTAGTTGAAAATATATATTTCACGCTTTCCGCGGCACATATCTGCATTGTGTATAAAAAATAACATTTTCGCTGTCCGAACAAATATTACTTTGTATATTTTGCACTGTGGATATTATGAAAGGCAAGCAGGACGTTTCCGTTATTTATTTGGTCAAGTTGTACGAGCATGCGTCTTTGCTTGGTGGTAATAGAGATAAATATATTTAGCCAATAAACGTGCCAGCAGCAACAATATTGCCGGGTTCTGGTATTACCTTGAGGTTGTCCACATGGAAATCTGGGTTTTGATGTGCCTTCATGTTCGGAATAATAAGCATATTTTTATTAGTGTAATTCTTATGCTAGATGGACTCTGTCTCAATTCAACAAAATTTTAATTTTACTCAAAACAGTAATTGATTGCGCTGGAGATTGTAACAATAATATTCAATCAGTTAGCGAGCTTTAGCAAACACCATCCACTGTATTTAACCAGTTGTCGAAGAACAGTGCTACTATGCGACTGGCGATTGTTCTGCTAAGTGTTGTTCCACGACTGGTTAAATACTAGGGATTGCGCTTACTCTAAGCCCGAAAACCCGATTTAAAGAAAAATTAATTTCGTTGTTTACTTTCTCCAATTAAGCATTCGATAACAAAGAGAAAAGATAATAATTAAGTGGATTTAAGTTTACATATTGGAATAAATCATTCTTATACTTGAAAACCAAATATCCTACAATAATTTTCGTTAGTTGCCATAAAAGTTTGAAATTGAAACTTAAATTGGCAGAGTAACTTGAATCCGATCATGTTCCGAGACTGTGCTATTATTGTGAATATTTCCCGTGCTATATTTTGAAGTAGCTGAAAGTTTATGATAACATTACAACGGAAAATATTTCTTCTCTTCAGAATTCCTGTGCAGTAAAATTTTATGTGGATTCAAATCATATCGGAGTTCATGCTGTCTTACGTTTATCCTTCTGGTCACAACTAAGCTAATTTGTTGTTAGGTTCGCAACACCTAATACATACTTGCATATATATTAGGTCTTCGCAACAATCAGTATTTAACTGTTACATATCGGAGTACATATGAGTTGTCCATTTTGGCGTTTCGAGTGAATTTCTGTTTGCGTATATTAAGTTTCTAACATTTTTCATATTGTGGTTCTTAAAACTATGTTGAAAACCAACAAACTGGGAAATTGGTTTTGATAATATTATTGAAGAAGAAACTTAATTTATTTTCAAAGTGAAGCTTTCACTAATGAAGAACATTTTTAATTTCTGGCGGAGACAATCATAATATATCGGAATAAGTGTTTGTATCATGATTTCGTTGGTTATTCGATAGAAAATCGAATAATCTTGACAACTAACTATGTTTTAGAGTAAAGCTGTTTGACATCTGCCACCAATATCAAAAATCGTCACGTTTTTTTTCAATTTTTTGAAATAATATAAATATTAAACGTAAAATGTATATGATTTTGGGTTATTCTCTGCCAATGTCAGTATATCGTGGAGAATTTTTCAAATTACAATCTGCATGAAGTGCAGTTGGATGGATCACAATATTTATTATGCTCAGATATTCACTCATTTTCAATATCAAGAAACACCGACAAAAGGCTGGTAGATGGATAGCTTTGGATTTGACTCTTATCATTTCTAAAATATATATATGTCATTTTGGAACGAAAGCGGTGTGGACTACTGAGAGGATTGAAGACATGCTCCCGTTAACTTGATGATTTAAATTTAGTATGCGTTAGCCAAGTACGTGCTGACGAACTGTTGAATAATTTCCAGTAATCACTTTAGAGTATTCGATTTGCAATTTTAAACGAATAGGATGATAATCAAGGATATATTGACGTCTTGATGAAATAAAAAGCCGATGGCTTACTGTTCAGTTCAGTCTCTAATATGAAAAAATGAACTGTTCAATATTTAAATGTCAAAAACTACAACCCATAGAAAGCAAAACAGGATTATTTGAGACAATATTTATTAGAGCAGTGTGCATAATCTCACCTGACAATTCGCAAACTTACTGTGAAGATTAAATGGACATGGGTAAAATTCAATACCACTTTCCCAGTTAGTGCAGTGTTCGTTTCATAATAACAGCATTGGGGATTGTTAGTTAAAACTTTAAATCTAAATAGATGCCATATAGGCGCAACATAAATGAAAAGTTACCGACAAAGCATTAGTTTGTATATAAAAGAACATTATATGTACAGTGCAGCGGGGTGACTTAGCGGTTAGAATTGGAATTTCCGAAGCTAGCGTGTCTAGATTCTAGCCATGTCCGTGGCAAATTCTGTTCATCACTTGACGAGTTCTAAACATATTGGAAACCGGTATACTGAATAAAATGTATTTTATACATTATACAAGCATAATTTATATGGACAAATGTATGCACGTAATCGCAAAGGTGTTTTTATCACGACGGCAACATTTGTTTTAATAATTAGTATAATGAGGTTCGTAATACCCTTTTATATATCAAACAATTACTGGTTGCGCGATTGGAAATAAAAGTTATTTAAAAAAAAGTGTTGCAAATTTGATATAAACACAAATCCGATTATATGCCTATTTGAAGTACAAGCTAAGCATGAACAAGGTAGGAATGGCAATTAAACATTTATTGCACGGACGCTTAGAAAAAATTATTTGCATTTATTTTTTTTGTTGTAAACAATCTAATTTCACGTACTTGCTTACACTAGAGTTACAAAGAAATTAATTTTTAAAAGTAAGATCAAACTTGATCACCAAGTAAAATACTGCTTAAAATATATCAAATTAAATGAAATAAAAATTTTAACATTAAAAAATAAAAATAATTTACTTAACTGAAATACGGGTACTTCTTCAATGGAAATCAGTTCTCAGGACAAAGAAATTGATTCACAATAAATGTAGGAAACATTATATAGAGATAATATTCATTTCTTTCGAATATAATCCTGAAAATCCCTGGCACAGTTGCCAATTTTTGGCCAAACGTTTCTGTCACCTTGGACCACAGCAAAGTTTAGTTTATTAAAAATCTACTTATATTGATGTTATAGTTGACACGCCCTTAACGCACTATATATTTGGGTGAGGAATGTGGAATAATAGGACGGTACAATCTCCTAGACATATATGTAAACCTGCACTAGTGAGATTGCATCAAAGAAAATATATATAACGAGTCTGTAAAGGAGACCCGATATAAATATTGTAATACTAAAAATGTACAGGGTACTAACGTTATACATAATTGCATATATATATATATATATATTAGTTCTCCGCCACAAACAGTATCTTACTGTTATATATTGAATGGAATGATGCCGTGATTACTGCGCAATGTGATAGCTGATATCGATCACGGCCATAGTGTATAGATTTACTGGATCAAAAGGCGTTCAGAAATAGTTTCAATTCACAATTTGGGTGAGCTATAGCATAACTTGAAATCCATCATGTTCGTACCATTTATTGACTCGGCAAACATAATGTTACTACCATGTACCTTATCAGTACTATAATTTTAGTATCGGGTACTGACACTATAGACATAGTATTTGTCTCCTTTACAGACACGGTATACATATTATATAGAGTGAGTAAGCGCTGAAGTCGCATTTTCGATACTTTATGTAATGTTATTTTCACTACTGCAGGTTTACAAATTCGTATAGGAGATTGTATCGTTCTATTTTCCCACATTCCTCACTCAAACATATAATGGTTAAAGGGCGCAAAAACAGCTTGTACTGGTGAATAGCCAGTAAGCACGAAACGAATGTGCACGAGATTATACCTTCCGTTTATGCCATCTTTGGTTTATCCTTCTGGTCAAATTTAAACTAATATGTTACTAGGTGCGCAACATTTAGGGACGCGTTATACTCCACCACCCGTTTGGTATATTATATACAAATTAAAGTATATGCCGTCATAGGTGACTTTTATTAGTCTTTCCTTCAGCTGAGACCCATTTAGAACTTCCTGTCCTTAAGTTCTTTCTAGCCACCTCAGATTTGATTTGCCTGTGCGATCTGATACGGCATTCAGTTTCTAAAGTTTATATATTCATATAGATATATATATATATATCTATATCTATATATATATATATATATATATATATATATATATATATATTCATAGGACACATGTGGCGCAGTGAATAGTGTGAAGTATTCCTAAGTGTGTTCAGTTTCGTCTCTGATCTGCGGCAAATTCTAGACTCTACTTGGAGATTTCACAGTAAAGGCGAAAACCATATACTGGATGAATTGCTTTTGCTACCTGATGCTATATTAGATTTATACCGACTAGATACATGGAAACAAAATCCTACGAATAGATTTCAAATTAATATATAGAAGCATATACGAAACCTTTATATCGAATTCATTAAAGTAATATTTTTATATGCAAATGTTTATAATTTTTATCCTCTTTTCGATGACTGTACTTTATAATTTCTATTTAATACACGAAAACCTCGCGATTTAATCAAATTAATATTGTCTGTTGCATTATATTTTTATCAAAATAAAATGTTGTGCAAAATAATGCTTCTTGGCGTCTTTTTGAGGAAATAAATTTAATTTGAAGCAAAATATGCCAAATAATGCTAATTTATTATTTATTATGTTTATCTGATTACCAGAATTAAAATAATAAAAGAACAAATAGATTTTTGAAAAAATCCTTCCTTTGATAGAACTGTTTAATTTTAAAGATTGTTTTATATTCTTCGGAATTTGATTTCTTATAAGAAAATTTTTCGTGCTAATTTGCCGTTATTTAGTCATTATATATCAGTAAGCTCAAAATAACATTTTATGTAAATTGAATAGAACAACAAGATAAAAAAATAACATCTAATTTCGAATTAGAAATGTAAAATTATTTCATAAAACAGAATTTTAACAAATTTTATAGTACATATTGGAAATTTTAAAAATGGTTTATTATGCTATTTGGCCGTAAAGCACTACACTGAAGTCGATCATTAAGAGTACATCATAATAAAATAAATGTTGCAAATAAATATAATTAATAATTTTATGAAATGGCTTGCATGCTTAAAAGTGAAAAACGAAATGTCATCTTTTTCCTATCAAATTGTCCTTTTCATGACACAATTAATGTAATAATTTATATATATATATAAAACCAATTACATAGTTATGTCGTGCATCATCTCCAGTTCAAACGCAATTCCCCAACATGCTTCGCATGTAGTTAACTTCTTTTTGTTATTGCATTTCGTAATTATTTCAAATGCTACGTCTGAAGAACATACGTGTAAAATTTCAACAGTATGTTGTGCAATTGCACACGTGTATTCATAATTTGACTTAAAACAGGCGTTTAAGTTGCAATGTTCTCTCATTCTATTAACTAACCGTCTGGTCTATCGGAATACGTAAACTGAAAGACAACATGTGCATTTATATTGGTAAATGATATTTTAGATCGACATTAACGGTTTTTCCTTTTTGATTGATGGTAAGTGTGTTACCTTAAATAACCTTCGTAGTTTACATGCATTAAATGTTCGTGTTAATGCCGTTTCAAATTATTTTGAGCCGTGCGGGATACTGCTTCCCCCTTAAATGGTATTTTCAGTTAATCTGCTTTCTTTTCTGGTTCTAAATACGTTTGATTCATTTGACATTCCATTTTAATAATTGACTCAATAGATTATCTTAGGTGTCCAATAAACATTAATTTATTCGTTCTTTAGTATATTCGCTGAATTTCGGATCTTTTACTTCTTGAATTACAGCCGCGAACTGTTGATAACTCATACTGAAAAGACACGAAAATTCTACAATGCAGATACTATGCAGACTAGGTTGGTTTATGGTAAATTGTTCGATTTAATTTATTAATAGATTCTTTCTAATAAAGGCACATAATCATTTTTCTCGTGCTCTGACATGAAAATGATATCCTCATGCTTTTTTAAACTATGAAGAAATATTAGTTCCTGCAACTTGCTTTAAAGTACAAGGAAAATATTACCAACCTATCGTATTGATTGAGCACATTTACTTATGTTACTGTTTAATTATGAGTTTTTAAGATTGCGTAGAAAAATATCAGACAACAATGGAGATAGGGAACTCCCCATTGCTACTTCGTCAGTGTGTTTATAGATACGCATCTTTGAAACGAAACTGTACATCTTTCGTGCATAATAATATAAGATTGCATATAGTGTGATCTGTCACCGGAGATGGTAATATGGTTTTTTCTATCGTTTGGACTATAATGTCAATCGTAACATTTTTGAACAAAGGTGGAACATCAATAGTCAACATAATCTGGTAATTAATATGTATATCTTGAAATCTGCTAACAAACCGAACGGAATCGGAAACCGAATAATTACCTATTAGATTGCGCAAAATTTACAGTATTCGGTCTACCCATTTAAGTAACGCATGGAACATAGACTTTTCCATTGATTATATTGGTCACATTGCACAAAAGTTTATGTGTTTTTGGTGAAGTTGATCTAACTGGTTTAAGCCACTTTCAATTAACCCAGATTATGTCAAGATCATAATTTACTATATTAATTAGCACTCCACTTTGTCTACCTGAAATGATTTATTGTCTAGACGAGTGCATTTTTTATTGTCATACAGCGAGTTTTCCATAATTTATCGACAGATGGATTTATCAAATAAAAGAAAGCTTTTGCCTATGTCGTCGCTTAGTATTTGGTCCGCATCGCTGTGGATTTATTTAAGCGCACTTACATATTGCTTTGTCAATACCTGCTGCTCTGTTCATTTAAAAATATTTCAGGTGTGAAGCCTGATCAAACAAAATAGCTTTGAAACAATTAAAAAAATAAAAGCTTCATTTATAATTCGAAGTATAAACCAAAGACAGCATGAACGGAAAGTATAATCTTATGCGCTTTCGTTTCGTGCTTACTGGCGACTCATCAGTAGGAGTCGGTGTTACGCTCTTTACCAACTATATATTTGGGTGAGGAATGTGGAAAAATAGGGCGGTAAAATCTTCTGTACGAATGTGTAAACCTGCAGTAGTGAAGCTAACTTCAACTAATGTCTTCGAAAATGCGACTTCAACGCTAACTCTCATTATCTAATACATATAACGAGCCTCTATATGATACCAACTCTATCACTATTGTGTCAGTACTAGATAACAACATTATAGTACTGAGAAGTTACATGATACTAAAACTATGGTTGTCGAGTCGGTACATGGTACCAACACGATGGATTTCAATTTATGCTATAGTAAACCGAAATTGAGAATTAAAACTCTTTCTGAACACATGAAACTCCAGTAAACCGATACACTCTGGCCTAGATCGATATCAGTTTTCACATTTCGCGGTAAACATGGCATTATTCTATTGAGTATATAATAGATAGATAATTTTTTGTGGTGAGAACTAATATATCTACCATTATGCATTAGGTGTTGCGCACCTAATAAAAAATTTGTTAAATTATGACCAGAATGATATATATATATATATATATATATATATATATATATATATATATATATATATATATGATAGTGTGTGTGTGTGCATGCAACCATAGTGTTAGTTCTATGAACCTTATGGGAAGTATAATTTTGGTATCGAGTACTGACACAATTGTGTTGGTATAATTGACACAGTCGGTATTTATATTATACAGAGTTTTTTAGCGTTAAAGTCGTATTGTCGAAGACTTTATATGAACTTAGCTTCACTACTACAGGGTAATGATTCGTCTAGGAGATTGTACCTCCCTATTATCCCACATTCCTCAACCAAAAATATAGTGGTCGAAGAGCGTATAACTAGCTGCTACTGAAAAGTCGCCGTGTTTGGTTTATCCTTCTGGTCATAATTGAAAAAAAATTTCTAGGCACGCAACATCAAATACATAATTGTATATATTTATTAGTTCTCCGTTACAAACAGTATCTAATCTTTATAAAATAAAAACTAGTAGTTTCAAAGTCAATTTTTTAAAATTATTACAATTTAATTGCTGCACAAAAATCAATATCCGATCCATCTTAGAGATGAATTGCAAATGTTTGTCTCACCGATACTGCCTTATTTGATAGGTGTTTGGTTTATGTCTTTGATATGTTAAACCAACTACCTATAAAAAAGATTTTTATATAAGATAATTGTTTAATATAAAAAGACATAATTTTCCACATGCAAGGCATTGTGGATAAACAAACAGCGGCCGGAATTAAGCAAGCTGAAAAAGCATATTCGAGCATTGAGCTCGAACTGGATTTGATGCAATCAATTGATTAGTTGATCCCTTTCTTCATACTTACTAAACTTTTTTTCTCTGCTTTTTTAGTCTTTTCACTATCATACATATATATATATATATATATATATATATATATATATATATATTTGCGTCTAATAGGATCTATGCATTTAAAATATTTTATCTGTAGACATTGCATTTGAGTTTATTTTATTTTTACTCGAATGGACAATTTAAAAGATTTAATAAAGGAATAAATGCAGAAATTAAAACAAATGAAACTTCAACTCAGTGATATTTTTTTAGGTCGTGAATCATTTACTTATTTTAAACAATTCTAAATTAAAATGCTCTGAATGAATTGCAATTAAATCTTAAATTGATTAGTTCTTCAGCTAGAAATTAGTGACGTTTTCACATAAATGCAAATATAATAGAATTTTTTGATAAGGAAGTTGTTTTTTATATCAAGTTCGCAAATTAATTTATACAAAGGATATCACCACCAGTGCAATCATATATTGTTTAATTAAAATGTAAATTTTTGCAGTTATGGCTGTGCTATTTGTGGTGTTATAAAACGAGTTTGCTAATTACTTGCATCAGGTATAAATGCGCAAATTGTGAAGTTATATTCCTGGCGTATCGTCAACATCAATAGAAGAGCATTGAAAGACGTCGTTTCGATTTCTATTAACTCAAAATAGTGATTTTTTTCATTTACTTTTTAATATATGCTTTCTATTTTAACAATTTCAATTAAAAGAAGTGACCTAATTTAATTTCACGCCTAATATTTTACACAATGCATTTTAGGATAAGCGAAGTAACATTGAAATAGGCCATTGCATTTATCGTCTTAAAAAAATTTTCAATGATTACCCATTAATGTATATTAAAAATAAATTTTTCAATATATATATATAATTAATTTCCTATGTATCCATCTAACTATCGATCTGACTTTTCTTTAAATCAAGTTTGCGAGCTTGAAGTAAACACAAATCACATTGTATTTAA
>JAQBSW010004753.1:0-65297 GCA_029291075.1 Eudiplozoon nipponicum
GCATTAAGAACATTGATCTTCGGCATCCAGCCGCATGGTAATATTTTTGTTTATAATATTGGTGAGCAAGACTATTGCCGTCGTATTTCCATTCGGAACACGCGCCATTATAAATGCTGGTAAGTCGTCTATGCATGAAAAGTTTAAAAAGAAATGTGTCATTATTTTATGTAGCACGAATTGGGTTTCTTCTAATGTTGACATTGTTTATTCATTGAATGTAAATTTTTATTAATATTATTCTCATTGAGCTTGTTTTTTAGTTGATTTGTTGACTATGATTTATTGATAAAAATGTATATTAAACTACAAATTTATCCACATGAGTAATCAGAAGTTTAAGATAAATGATCTCAAGTTAGTGGGTAAACATAAATTTTGATTTTGTTTCACGTCGCAATAAACTTTGACACAATATATTTTTAGCAAATAGTAGACGAAATTATGACAGAAATTTGAAAAAAATAAGGTTAATATAATGAAGAATAAAATTATAAATTATGATGATACGATTTGTTTTATAATTCTTGATCAAGAAATAAATTTATGATGTCATTTAATTGCATATCGTGATCCTTCGGCTTGAACTAGTTTCTGATTGAGATTTCGGCCATTGCCGTCGTTGTTAGTTAATTAAAATTACTATTTATAAATGAGAATTTATATAATTGATCAATGCAGTGTTTTAATAATTTTGTAGGATATTTTTATTTCGAAATCTTTTCCCAAACCGTTGAAATAATGTTTCATTAGCCGATCTCATATTGCTAAGAAAATGTCAAATATATAAGATAGAATACTAAATGAACAATTAATATTCTAAAATTGAACTCTTGCGTGCATTTTAAATTTTTGTGCGAAAATGTGTTTTATTCAGACGGATGTAAGCGTGTAAAATTTATATTCCTTAAGTAAATCACAATAAAATTTATGTAAAAATACGCGATATCCGCCTTCATAGTGAAGCAAGAATAACCGTTGCATAATCGGTCAGTGAAAAATATATAAAACGTAATAAAGTGGGGCCTTTCATTTACTTTATTAATTGTTCATTTTTAGTGTGATGAGCTGTTCCCCGAAAAAGATACTCGGAAATGAATAAAGAATAATTTTGAACAAAAATAAATGCATACAGAAAGCTTTTTATTTCCTTCTATCTGCATTTTCGTCTCGTTTAAAAAGAATTTGTTAATAAGAACTTCAAAATTGCATTGATTTATGGCCAAATATTTGCAAGGTAATCAGTACAGCGTCGCTTATACAAGCTTATAGTTTGTGATTTTAATTATACGTTAATGGGAAATTTTATACCAGCACCAGCGGCGTTTTAGATGCAGAAAATGTTTTCAAAGTTTCACAACTCCATATGGGAGCGTTGCCTGGCGTTTTCCGCAAGTGTTAATGCATATTAAATGCTAATTTCACCTGCTTTTTACCAGAGTACTGGGTTAAGGCTCATTAAGAAGTTGTCATTTTTTTCTAACACAAACGACCCAGTAACGTAACAATAACATAAAAATGAAAAATGAAGTATACTTAAAATATTTCTTATATATTTTTTTTCTCGAAAATTTGTTTACACTGATACGATTCGCCTAACTGGCCAAGTAATATTACACCACAAAATCAAATTTCATGAATTGGCGTGCGACTTTATGCTTCTCTCTCTCTTGAAATTAAACTTAAAACTACTATATACGATAAGAAATTATAATGATTCTAGTACGTCTGTCTTGGAAACTGTTTTATTACCTTTTCGGTGATCTGACAAAAGAGAAACTATAATAAAATTGAAACAAGATACTGAGAGATACATACTTTGATAGAAATATTATTAGTTAAGCTTTAGTTTGCACATGATTTGGAATATCGTTTCAAATTTTCTATACATACAGAAGCTTCTAAACATATCACGTGTGGAAAATGTAAGTTTGGCTCAAAATGTGTGGAGCATTGCAATTTGATTATATGAGAACGCAGAGTGTATGGTTTGGTAAAAGTAAATAAGCCTGGTAATCCAGTAAATAACAATGCCAATATCCAACACTCCCCAACATATGAATTTCTAAGTTTTTGTGATACAGAATAAGAAAATATTCCTTTTTGTTAAACCATGCATTATTGAACTCGTATCAGTTCGTTAAAATTGTTGATAAACCTGTACTAGACGAGGACCATATACTAGCAACCGTACATGTAGTAGTTATATAAACGAATATAACGGTACCGGGAGCCATGGAATGTTTTAGATGTTTCCTAGTTGACCAACCCTTAATATTAGAAGGATGCAAAATGACAATTGGACACATCATGTAGACGATTTGTATATTGATGTCCTCTAATTATTTTAAATTTATGCAAGAATTTTATTAACAAATTCGAGATGTCCTAATGGGACAACATTTGTCGTTCCCAATAGCAAATATTTTTATTCAATATTTGGAGAATAATCGTTTGTAAAACACTCCACTGCAGCCAAAATTATAACCTCGGTTCTTAGATGACATATTAATAATTCGGATCCATGGTGATGATGAAATGGTAAATTTCTTAAATTTAAAGTATCGAATAAAACGAACTTCAATTTATTCTTGAAAAGAAATCATTGGGTGCATTGCCATTATTTAAATTCAATTTTGATTATAAATGATAAGAAATTAGAAAATAATAATTTTAGGAAAGATATGTACTCGAGGGTCCTTCTTAATTTCATGTACAATCACCCGTTTCGTATGTAAATGGGTTTCTTAAAGTCGTTAATATTAATAAACCTAAGATAAACAGATATAAAGAACAGACAGTTGGAATTAGGAAGGCTGTGCGATCTTTTCAAGGCTACTGGTTATCCAATTAATAGAAGCAAAAATGTTATATGTCGTAGGAAAATTTAGTCCTAATTTGAGGTAAATAATAGATTATAAAGGGAAGGAAGAGCGTAAGATCATGTTACTACCGGTCTCTAAATTTTGTGGAAAATTTAAAAAATGTTTGCACCCTTAGAAACCTCAGGATTGTATGAAGTCTCATGCGATGATTATAGTCTCATGTATTCTGGTGAAACCATGCGCCCAACAAATGTAGGAAGAGGCGAACATAGAACTGCATGCCAGAATGGACATGTTGCTAAAACTAGTCTTGCCCATCATATAGTGGAGATTATACAAGCTATTATTCGAGATGATTGCAGACACTTAGCAATATGTCGTCACAAACAGGATGACGAGATTGATAAGAGAATCTATCGAAATTAAATCTAGAGATAAAATTGTATATGAAACTTCTGCTGAAAAATCGTTAGGTTCGATTTGGAATAAAAAATTGGCCAATGGCAGGAAAAGATGATTGCATGAACTAGAATCTAAATTCGTCTCCAATAAACGTTTAAGAAAGTCGGATTAAAACAGGCTTATTAGTAAGATAATTATTTAGTTGGTGAGATAATAGTCCTTAATTATTTGTTTTACTTTTAATCTCTAAGTGAGATGAACGCTTATTAAAATCTTCTATCTATTTTCTTCATATTGCTTATTCTTTCTTTAAATAATTTTCAAATTATCTAGTCGAACCGTCACTTATTTTAAACGAACATTGGTTGCGCGTGCGGTGATAAAATTTAATATAATCAAGGTTGCAAACTTGATATAAACACCTGGCCAATTAAGTACTCACATTTGTCAGTATAAACTAAGAAAAGCAATTCAGTTAGTAGACCGTTTCGTCCTTACGTCATGAGTTTCCCACAAATGATGAAACCGATCTACTGGATGAATTGCCTTTTAAAAAATACCATTCTTAGTTTATACTGACAAATGTGAGTACTTAATGACTAAGGTGTTTATATCAATTTCGCAACGTTGATCATAGTAAACGTTACTTATTTTATTTCATAGCTTAATTGCGCTTCTTATTTTATTTGTGTCTTTTCCCCCACCCTACCTATTGAGATCACTTGTAATACAGCATGTAAAATGTTAAGTATAAATGATTAATCTGGCGTGTGCAAATGGTAAATAATGTTAATTGACTGCAGTTTCATTTAGATGGACGTTATAATTATATTTAAATATAACTTTTTTTAATTATGAATACACCTGCACGTGCGCCTATTTCATTATATACGAAATAACAGTTATTAAAAAAACTTATCCTGAGTGCAACCTGAGTCCTGTTCGTGGCAAATTCTGGCCAGTACGTGATGAGTTACAGATTAGGACGAAACCGGTCTACTGGATGAATTGTCTTCTTTACACAATACAATTCTTAGTTTATACTGACATAATGTAAGTAATTAATGGATCAGATCGCAACCTTGACTATAGTAAATGTTATCACTGCCCGCGCAACCAATGTTCGTTTAAATAAAACCTGAGCGGTTTGAATGAAATTTCACACGTGCATTGCTCGTTAGAATTTATAGTTTTATCACTTACAAAGGCATATGATTATTATTTTTATTTCTTATTTATTGGTCTCCTCCCATCTGAAAATGTGAGGGCGACCTCAAATACGTTATTTCACATTAACGTTATAAAACAAACAGTCTAACGCATGTAAATGGTAAATTCATATTCAGTAATTATAATCTCATATGGTTAAATGAAAAGAACTATAATGGATATGCACACACACACACACACACTTGAAACGATACTATCTGGCGAAAGGTCAGACTCAAGTATAAATGATATGGCCAGACGAATAATCGCGCTTGCTTCACTATTTTGCTTTGTAAAACTTTTCATGATAGGTCAACTTTAAAAAGCGGCCGCCAATGGCTACCATAATATACCGAAAAACAAAAAAAACTGGAATTCAGCCTTTGTTAGTCAAAACGCAGATCAGGTAAATTCGATTAAACCAGTTTCGCAAAAGTTTCATGCTTTTGAGATTAATGTGCAATTTTAGTTTATTATTATATATAAGTAAGTACCATGCCTAACAATTGTTTATTTGTAATAGTAGCAAGTATGACTATATATAATGAATGACTTTCCCAATATACGACTATAGATGGTAGATAAAAAGATTTTAGAAAGATATGTTGCTGACCACACTTACATTTATCTTTTTTTTAACCACGAGAATGTATTGCCATAATCAAAATTCAGATGTTCAATATGATCGTATATTATATCTAGTTCTTTAGAAAATAGTTGAAAGACGTCTCAGAAGGAGGCGTTTGGTTCTAAACCCCTTTGGCATTTGGTTTTATATTTTATGAATTTTTGTAACAGAATATATAAACTTCCCGCAATATTTAACACCAAAGGAGGAGAGAACGCTTAATGTCCATACGTAGTTCCTACGTCATAAAGCTTCGTTATTCGATTCATATAGATTCCCGTGCTCTGGTTTAAGTGGAATAATTTTATACAAGTGAACATCCTCCGCAGCCATAAAGTTTGCAGTGGTACAAACTGTTATCTGCTGGCATATATGGTGCAGGTTACAGGACTAACGTGTCACAATTTTTCTTTGTACAGCTTCCAGCTTGTTTGGTTAACATATTTCATTGGGTTTCAAGTAGGAAGTTATATGCCAGTATCGGCCTAATCCAAATAATTTACTTCCGAATTATATATTATTTGACAATGTATTTTTCTTTATTAGCGGCCATCTGTTCGTAACGAATCTGACTATTCTTTCAATACGTCTTTCAGCCGAAGCTGCACATTGAATAGTTATGCAACATTAATCACAGCATCAGGAAAATAAACATATTTAAATTCTTTAAACCAAGTTTGCGAGCTTGAAGTAAACACCAATTCCATTGTATTTAACCAGTCGTCGAACAACATAACAAAACTACAATGGAATTGGTGTTTACTTCAAGCTCGCAAACTTGATTTTAAAAATTTTTACCACCACCCGCGCAATCAATTTTAGTTTAATTGTATTGCCTATTATTGAATTCTGTTCTATTGTCGATTAATTAAATACCCTCTAAATAGGATAAAAAGTTATATGGTCAAAAGCTGTTGAGATATTGATAAAGACTATTAATGCATTCAAATATTTCTCACCGAAAGTAATTAAATTTTTCCCTATGGAAAGTATGTTAGTAACTGTTGATTTATCTTTCGTAAAGCCATGTAGGCTTGTATCAAAACCAATCGGCAGCACAAACACCAAATGATCTATTATCTTAAAAAATACGATTATTAGAAATTAGTATATTATCATAGGCACACTTTGGCTTACTTACCTTAGGCAACGGCTTAGCTACATTCATTAGAATATCGATTTTTATTTTTTGGTCCTTCAAAATTCGGTTTCTAAATACGCACAATGCATTCATAAAAGTTAAAGATAAATGAAATAGGTTATCAATCGATATACATTGGTGATCATTTTGTAGATTGTACTTTTAATAACAAATTCTGATTTCTGGTTTTTCAAAAGATCATTTATATCACTGATGTGGCTTTCAATCTGTAAATTTCATATCAAAATACCAAATATATCCTCCAATTTACAGATAAATTCATATTCAGTTTTATCTACCATGAATATGAGGTTTAATTTCTCGTTATGTTTTCTGTATTCATTTAGAATTTTGTGTACTACTTCAGGATTGCACTTTAGTTTATCCAATATGATTCTGCCTGTTCTTTTATGGAGTGCTAGTATTGCCGGATTAGTTCCATAACCAATAAAATCAAACCTCATTTTTCAATACTATTGATGCCTACATTTCAGTATATCTCGTTTAATTCTTTGTTCACATAATTGTGTATCTAATCTTATCGGTATGGTATCTGTAAACGTGGACGAAAGAAATAGATAATATAATAACTTTGAAACAGAAGAAACAAATTCATCAGTTTGAATAAAATAAAAACATTCATAATCAAACATTACACTTAATTCTGGGAAAAGTTTCCAATAATTTTCTGGAACACTGCGCCTATGAATTCTCAAAAATAAGATTCTGTCTTTTGCTAATCATGTTGTGCTGAAGTAAAACAATTTTTTGTTGTCAATTTTTTTTAAATAGTTAACAAAGTCCTAACTCTGACAGTTAATCAATTCCATTTCTAAATATAAATGATCTAAGCATTTCAAATCTCTAGTTGGATTGTTTATAATTGGCCTTAGATCATGATTAGAGAAGAGATTTATAATTTCGCAGTCATGCATTTTATTAAAATCGCCAAAAGCCACACTATAACTATGACTGTCTCAAATCCAATTATTAATTTGTAAAGATATAAAATCAGCGATATTACTTTGTTCCGTATTGTAACATTTTCGCATTAAAAAAAGATTTGCTATTAATAAGTACTCCTCCACTTCATTTATTCAACGATCTGTCTTTTCTAAATAGGGAATAATAAGTAATTTCAAATTTATAATTTTTAATATTCTAACTGAGCCAAATTTCAGACAATATTGCATAATCAAAATCCTTACTTTTTATAAAATTAAGCAGCAAAAATATTTTGTTCTTCATACTTCTAAAATTTGCATTATATAACGTGTATGCAACGTATGACTTTTCGATAATGTATTCCGTATTTAATTATTTAACTTCTTCGGTTTCTTTATAGTTCTTTGGTTGGTTTTCACAACCACAACTTTCTTTTCTCCAATTTTTAATACACTCAATTGCGATACTTCGTTTTTTTGAAATTTTCGTAGCTATTGGCCGACTTGGTGTGCTGACATCAAATAACTTTGGTGATCCCTGTTCCGGGTTCTTCTTGATTTTCCTTGCCCATGCTAATTTCATTTGTGGAAATGTCGTATCTCTTCGTATAAAAATCTTTTGTAAATTAGAATGCTCACATTTATTGTTAATTTCTTTCATTTGAATGCGTTCGGTCTTTTTAATTAATTTTGTAAAGGCAGGTCTTGAACGATCAGATACTTTTCCCACCCTGGAAAATTTGTTGATATCGGCTTCCGCTGTATTTTTTATTAAACCATCCAATTTGCCACCTCCCATTAATCAACATTCCCATCAATATAAAATAATTTTAACTGGTCTCGTTTGCCATTACGTGTCAAAACTTCATTGGCAAGTATATTCAGCAATTTATCTCTGAATTTAGTAGTTCTAGACGGCGGACTTTCGTTTTCTGTTATCTCCGCCATCTTTACCCATGGCTGAACATACATCTTTATTTTGTCTAATTTCGCATTTAAAGTAACAGAAAAACCTACAATTTTGGCGCTTAAGTCTTTATTTAGTCTTTCCACTAGTTCAAGTTTTGATGCGTACAAACACACATTTTGAACTCCTGGCTGGAAGATTGGTGTGACTGAAGTCTAGTCGAATTAAAGACGTAGCCTGGTAAACGCAAGTAGAGAATTCGGCGTATATAGTCAGTGCAGCAGAGAAGGCGAAAGCAATCACAGCTATTGAGCAGAGCAGAAGGTGCTGCGTGGTAGTTTCACCACGTTTATAAAGACGCGAATTCGCACATAAATGGTCAGAGGAATTTTGCACGTTCTCATTGGTTCAGCCTATTAAATTTTTAATTTATTTTTTACAAATTGTCGGAGAATTAATTTGAGCCTATGAAAATCAGATTTTAATTTAAACATTTTATTCTTGAAAGCATCACTTTCCTTCTTTAAACATTTCATTTCGTTTTGAAGGTCCTCAACATATTTTAATTATCAGTAATCCAAAAAATGCATTGTAAAATGTATCATCCACTAGATCGGCTTCATCATTATTGATAACTGCCTAAGTACTATTTAAAATTTGCCACGAACGGGAATCTAAGGGTCCAACGTGAGTTTTTGGTACTGGACTCCAATCAACGTGCCATCCGTGCCGTAAATTATACGCAAATTTAAGTATTATATCAACTTATGTAACTAATCGAGTGGAACTTTCAATGCTATATCCAATTTTTGAATATATGAAAATTTGCATACGCATATATATATATATATATATATATATATATATATATATATATATATATATATATATATATTCTTTATTATGTCCATTGCCTTCGAATATTACACAGTATATTTCTAATTAGGAAGAAAAAACACATTAATAACAAAGTGGATAATGGCCATTTATTTCGAGAATACTAAACTTCGCTCTATAATCTTTCATTTATATACATTCTGGGTTTTCATTTGAATATGTAGGTGGCAACATTATGACTCGGTTTTCTAATTCTTGTTTTGGCTGATTTGTAAGTGTGTATGTGTTTGTCTGTTTGCATGTAAAGGTCCTTCTCACTGTATTGCAAAGTGATGTCTGAGATCTGGTCATTATTGTATTGATGGCTTGAGAATTACCCATCTGTTCGAATTGTTCGCTGTTACGTGTACGAGTGCTATTTTTCCGAGTGTAGTCTTTTACTAGTATTCAGACAAGACCGAACAGGCCCTCGACTTGAATCAACATACATTCTATCGGATTGGCAACCCACTGAAGAGGAAAAAACAGATGCGCATGCGATGACAGAAGTTACCAAACAATATGAGCGTTCAAAACTGCAATCCTCACTTGCACTGTTACCATGTGAAGATAACAAATTTGCGCAAAAAGGTGAAACGAAAGACTACACTGGGAAAAATAGCACTCGTACACGTAACAGCGAACAATTCGAACAGATGGGTAATTCTCAAGCCATCAATACAATAATGACCAGATCTCAGACATCACTTTGCAATACAGTGAGAAGGACCTTTACATGCAAACAGGCAAACACACAGACACAAACGCATACACACTTACCAATCAGCCAAAACAAGAATTAGAAAACCGAGTCATAATTGTTGCCATACACATATTGAAATGAAAACCCAGAATGTATATAAATGAAAGGTTGTAGAGCAAAGTTTGTATTCTCTAAATAAATGGCCATTATCCATTTTGTTATTAATGTGTTTTTTCTTGATAATTAGAGATATACTGTGTATATTATATATATATATATATATATATATATATATATATATATATATATATATATTATATATATATATATATATTATATATATATATATATATATATATATATATATATATCATATAATTTCACGAAAAAGCATGAATGTTATATTTTATTAAGTTCATTTTGTAACCTTTTCTTTAAGTTCACCCTTTTCCGATGCGAAATGTTCAGAACAAACTCCTGTAGCATATTTATTCTGAAGCGATCTAAAATATCAACGCACAGTCCAATAACATTGTCTTATATGATATTACTTTAACTAAACATATGTCAGTTAAATACTGTTTGTTGCGAAGAACTAATATATATGCAAGTATGTATTAGGTTTTGCGAACCTAGTAACAAATTAGTTCAGTTGTGACCAGAAGGATAAACCAAAGGCAGCATGAACGGAAAGTATAATCTCTTGCACATTCGTTTCGTGCTTACTGGCGACTCATCAGTAGGAGCCGGTATTACGCCCTTTAACCACTATATATTCGGTAGAAGAATGTGGAATAATAGGACGGTACAATCTCCTAGACGAATGTGTAAACCTGTAATAGTGAAGCTAACATAATCTGAAGTCAACGACAATACGACTTCAATGCTAACTCTCACTATATAATATATATACCGAGTCTGTAAAGGATACTAACACTATGGCCATTGTGTTAGTAACTGATACCTTTTTTGAAATCGATGAGTACCGGATACTAACACTATGGTTTCCGAGTCGGTACATGATACCAACCTGATGGATATAAATTTATGCTAAAGTTCACCCAAATTGAGAATTACAACAATTTCCGAACACCTGTTACTCCAGTTAAACCATACACTCTGGCCTTCATCGATATCAGTTATCACATTTCGCGGTAAGCATGACATCATTCAATTCAATATATTACAGTTAAATACTGTTTGTTGCGAAGAACTAATATATATGCAAGTATGTATTAGGTTTTGCGAACCTAGTAACAAATTAGTTCAGTTGTGACCAGAAGGATAAACCAAAGGCAGCATGAACGGAAAGTATAATCTCTTGCACATTCGTTTCGTGCTTACTGGCGACTCATCAGTAGGAGCCGGTATTACGCCCTTTAACCACTATATATTCGGTAGAAGAATGTGGAATAATAGGACGGTACAATCTCCTAGACGAATGTGTAAACCTGTAATAGTGAAGCTAACATAATCTGAAGTCAACGACAATACGACTTCAATGCTAACTCACACTATATAATATATATACCGAGTCTGTAAAGGATACTAACACTATGGCCATTGTGTTAGTAACTGATACCTTTTTTGAAATCGATGAGTACCGGATACTAACACTATGGTTAATTACAATTAAATCATTAGCACAATTCAGTATATTTTTTGAAGAGATCTGCCGAAACTTACATCTTTCTGTTTATATACAGTTGACACAATTTGCCGGTTTACGTAATGGTCGCTTGCAAAATTTTATTTCTAAAATAATTACAAATTTACTTTATACCAATCAGATGGATCGCAAAAGGTGCCTAAACTATCTAAGCTTAAAACATTGTTGGCAGGTAAATTTATTATCACTTGCCAATTTAAAGCGTTTTGCGTTTCAGGTTATGAGGCATTTCTGTTTATATTTTTCAAATATTCATCAATGAATCAGACTTGAGACTGTTTGCGTCGTGGCAATAGTCGTCTTCGTGTGACAACACTACTACGTAAGATCATGCAATGACCTCCGTAGTCTCTCATTTGTATTTTATGCAACCAAATACTTAACGTGGACAAAATTACAGCTATCCACAAAAATTATTGCTGACTCAACATCATAATTAAGTCAATTTTACCATTTATTATTTCTTTGTTCATTATCTATAGATAAACATGTTATACATATTATATACCTAATAAAATTCAGTTCAAGCAGGATTAGAGTAATGTGTCAAAGCTGACAGAAATAAATAAAATAACCACACGTGTACATGAATTTGGTGCTTACTTCGCACCAAGACCAGCATATATTTGAACAAGAAATTTCGAATTGTAGTGGAATGCAATCTTATATACATAAGTGTATTAAAGCCACTGTACAGTTAACCTAACAAGGTCTTTACCACTTATGAAGAAGATCATTTTCTTCAAAATTCTTTCATGTAGTCGTTTTGAAAGCTTTTAAATTATATAATAGTTATATACATTTGTTTAGTATATGTTATGTACCTAAGGATAAAGGTAATCAAATAGTTCAGGCTGGATAATCTTTATATAAATGTGACTCCATTGCGATTTCAGGACACAGCCGTTTAAGAGAATACACTGTCCATCGATACTGAATTACTTGACAAAATTTATAGTGAGTATTATGCTTAATACGGGCTCCTACCAATGAGTTGCCAGTAAGCACGAATCGAATGTACACATGCTGTCTTGGTTTACCATGTGGTCCTATTTGAACTCATTTACTACTAGGTGATCAACACATTATACACAATTACAAACTTTCAAATGTTTATATTTATGTCTGCATTGGAATTGCGTAGCTGACTGCAAGTCTTGAAATGATTGCCAACTGAATTTACGCTTTTGAAGCGTACTCTATATACATTTAAAATGTTTTGCTTTTTATCCAGTGTTTCGTCGTTTTTTATAACAACGGAGTACGATCGAAACTACAAAGAGCGTCGATATCGCAAATATACAAGTTTAGTTCATTTAAGTTGTAAATATTTAATTGATAGTTAATACAACTTTGTAAACTTGACGTAAATAATACCTCGAGAATCAGTGTATATAGCACTAGCGAAGCAAAAAGTGAAAACTTGTTATTCATTTTAAATGAGAAACATATATTGTGTTAAAACATTTTTTTAAATATAGACATGCGCTTTGAAACACGCATAAATGTTGGCAACAAAAGAAACATCTTGTGTGATGGCGACTGGATTAATTTCCTGATTCTTTTTGTACCCAGTATAGTGTTTGCAACCGCTGGCTTCAATTTGACTCTGGAAATTTCGACACTCCGGTTTCGAAAACCGTTTTCAACGCAATAAAATGCTGGTGAGTTCTAATGTGTACTCACATTAAAAAAAACAAAATGAAACATTGTATATAACGTGCCGTTAGCTGCAAATTTCTTTATTCGTAGTTAAACAATCTAAAATAAATCGTACATGAATTCAATATGAACTATTGACATATTTGTGTTCAAGTGTGCGTATCTAAGTCTGTGCAACTTTTGCTTGATATTTATTAATTTAAAATTTGATAAAACAGTTAAACTCAATACCTGTTGCCTTATTGAACGTACATTATGAATTGTCAGATATTTGAAAAGATTTAAGATTCAGCTAAATAAAAATACTGTTATACAAACACACGTTTTTAAACATGTTAATTTAAATAAAGTTTTGTCATTTTACACAAAATTCTTCTCAATTTACTTGAAATGCTTTGTTGTTTTTTCTTCGATCTTAAAAAATAGTCAAATTAGTCTTGAATGAAGATAGCTTTTGCGAACCTGGATTAATTGAAATTACCTGATCTGCGTTTTGACTAACGCAGCGTTCATTGTTCCAGTAGTTTTCTTTTGCTATAATATTTCGGTTAAACTTATCGATAGCCTTCGTCAGTTGCAATTTACCTTACAAGTTTAACAAACGAAACTAATAAAGCAAGCGTGTTATTTCCTCTAGCCATAATATTTATATTTCAAACTGACCTTTTATTGGATATTCGCGTGTCACATGTGTGTATGTATTTTCCTAACTGTTGGTTTCATCTAACTAATTAAGACCAGAGTGGCTGAGTAAAAATTTATCAGTTGCATACGTTAACTATTCGTTTTACACACTCAATTATAACAATAAAATGGTAGAACAAATAAGTAATGCTGAAGTATTAACTAAAATAACAAAAAAACCTATTGATAAGTTACAGTGGCAAGTAAAATTATTAATCAATAATATGATTGCAATTAACGCATTGGATTCGACGCTTGGTAATACTCTCATTCACAGAGATACGGTTGCACCCAGATTTTATGGTTTAGTTAAAGTGCATAAGCCGGGTAATCCTTTAAGAATTATAGTGAATGTACAACACTCCCCAACATATAAAATTTCAAAGCTTTTGTGCCATAGAATAAGAAAATATTCCTATTTCTTAGAACATACCTTTCTAAACTCTTATCATTTGGTTAAAATTGTTAATAAATGTGTACTAGAAGAAAATGATAGATTAGTAAGCTTAGATGTAATATCAATGTATACGAATATACCGGTACCTGACGCTCTGCATTGTTTTAGGCGTTTCCTAGTTGATCACCCCATAATATTAGAAGGAAGCAAAACGAGGATAGGACACGTCATAGAGATGATGTGTATTTGTATGTTCTCCAATTATTTTAAATTTCGGAAGGAATTTTATAAAAAAATTCAATGGGACAACGTTTGTCGGTCCAAATAGCTAATAACTTTATGTATTATTTGGAAAAACATCTGTTGGATAAGACTCCACTGATGCTAAAATTGTACCTACGTTTCTTGGATGACATATTAATGATCTGGAACCATGATGTAAACGAAAAGGTAAATTGCTTTAATTTAGCTAATCGACTGTGCGAACTCCAATTTACCTAAGAAAGGGAATCATCAGGTGAATTACACTTTTTGTATTTCAAATTAATTAGAAATGGTCAGAAATTGGGAAGAGATATTTATAGGAAAGATACTTATTCAGAAATCAATCTTATTTTCAAATCCAATTATCCTTATCGTATGAAAGTCGGTATCTTTAAGTCATTAACATTAAGAAGTCTTAACTTAATAGATATAAGGCATAGGAAGTTCGAATTAGGCAGACTACGCAATATATTCAAGGCTAATCGTTACCCTCTTCATTTAATAGATGCAACAATGATGGACGTCGGAAAAAATTTAATCCTACTTTGAGTTACATAAAAGCGGATAAGGTGAAGTATGAGCGGAAGGTCATGGTATAAACAGGACTCCATACTAAGTAGGAAAGTGAAATCTTTAGCTTGAAAATATAATATAAGGACCGTTTAAAAACAGTCCATTACACTTGGCACTATACTCCATAACCATAAAGAAAAGATTGAACCCTTAGAAACATGCAATGATTGTAGTCTCAAGTATGTTGGTGAGACCATGCGCCCAATCAAAGTAAGAAGAGGTGAACATAAAACTGCGTGTAAGTATGGACATATTGCTAAATCACACCTTGTTCGTCATGCAGTGGGGACTGGGCACACTATCAACTTTGATGAATGCAAACGCATAGCAATATGTAGTCCTAATAGGGTGACGGGATTGATTAGGGAATCTATCGAATTTTGATCTAGAGATAATATTATGAATGAAACAGCTGTTGAAATTGAGGCCATCTCAGTTACGTCATTTTACATTGAGTGTGTAAAACTTACAGCTATCGCATGCAACTGAAAAATTATTATTCAGCCACTCTGGTCTCAATAAGTTAGAGGAAAACAACAGTTATGAAAATACATACACACACATGTGGCACGCAAATATCTAATGAAAGGTCAGCCTGAAGTATAAATAATATGGCTAGAGGAAATAACACGCTTGCTTCATTAGTTTCGTTTGTTAAATTTGTGATGTAATTTGCAACTGATGAAAGCAATCGATAAGTATTTTAGCAAAACAAAACTACTGGAACACTGAACGCTGCGTTAGTCAAAACGCAGGTCAGGTAAGTCAAATAAGTATGTGGTTTATTCTATCACACGAAAAAAATTCTGGCATATTTTCAAGGTTCGTTACATTTTTTTCTTATACCGTAGACGCAAATTTGATCAAATGCAACATCTTTGTTTTATTTTGGATGTATCTTTTATTTTTTAAATAAATTTTAACCAGAAAAGTAATAAAATAAACATGTAGATAAATAAATTCACTATTAAGTTCTAATTTGCAAAATAAATAATTATTTTAAATTACGTTAAAAATGTGAAAATGTTCTTAATTGAAATGTTAACTTAAATTTAACACAGCTGCATAAAGTTCTCGCTTCGAAATTTAATAATATAATCGAGTAAATAATCCCAATTAACAAGAAGAAAAATCGAATCAACAAATAAAACGTCTTAAATTTTAAAAAGTCCATTCATTTTTTTAAAAGTATTATAGTTTACTTAGAAAACAGAAATGTGTTGTTTAAGAAGGTGAACGAAAGCCAAACTCAATTTATGCAAATAAGACCAAATACCGGAAAAATTACACTCATAAATAACGGCAGATTCAGTCGCAAATTTGTTGCAAATCCAGTGGCTTTCGTGGTATCAGTAGACAAAGTTGTAATGTTTGGGCGTCCATTTGAATAAAGACACGAAATCTTGTCTGAGAACGGCCCGATTCCTCCAGATTTATCAATTTCCATAACGACAAATTCATATTTACCTTCAGGCTGACCGAGCAGATCAAGTTTCACTACAGCATGTCAACAGAAATATGTCATTACAAATCGTGTAAAAAATTGTATCAAAAATTTTAATAGATTAATGTTAATCCAGCTGGTAGCCACGGAGGTGTTGGTCTATTTCAAATGCGTAACAAGAAGGCTTCTAGGAAATATTTGTTTCGCATATGCGCTTTAACAAAATTAAGCATATTCATGCTTGAAAATTGCCTTTTCAATACCCAGAATATCACTAGATAATATCTAGTACCAAAGATATTTCTTTTTAATTTTATTCTCAATTATCCTAAAATTCTAGGATAGCGGCAAAACCTAACACTGAAAAAATATAAAGTGAGGGTTGGAAGGGAGGTTGCAATATCTCACACGCATTAACACTAATTCAGACACAACAAACATTCGTGAATTTTTACTCTCATATATCGATTCGAACATTAGTATCAGTAGATCCATATGTATAACAAATTAACTTATGCATTTGTATAGAGTAATATTTTTATAAACGATATTTGGTAAAGACTAGTTCGAATTGCAACAACAATTGGTTGCGCATGTGGTGGTAAAAATTCTTTAAATCAAGTTTTCGAGCTTCAAGTAAACACCAATCCCATTGTATTTAACCAGTCGTCGAAAGACATTACAAAACTTCTGCCAGGCGCAACGCACTGACGCGTTTCGACCTTCCATGATCATCATCAGAGTACGACGGCAAACTGACTATCGAGGATTAAAACGCATTGAATATATATGGAAATCAAAGTTAGATATGCGGCTCTCACCTCTAGCAGTCTCGCATAAATTGTAATTGACTGGAAATGTCGGCTGCAAAATTTCTACGTAGTCACGAACATTAACTGTTTGCAGCTTCCGCCACATATACAAATATAGGCAATACAATTTAAATCAAGTTTGCCAGCTTGAAGTAAGTGCGTTGCGGCTGGCGGTAATTTTGTTAAGTTTACTTTAAGTATCCAAACTTGATTTAAAGAATTGTTACCACCACCCGCGCAATCATTTATTGTTAAATTGTATTTTCTATATATGTATATGTGGCGGAAGCTAGAAACAGCTAATGTTCGTGACTGCATAGAAATTGTGCAGCTGACATCTCTAGTCAAGTTCAATTTATGCGAGACTGCTAGAGTTGAGTGACGCATATCTAAATTTGATTTCCATAAATATTCAATGCGGTGTGATCCTCGATAGTCAGTTTGCCGTCGTACTCTGATGATGATCATAGAAGAAGATCGAAACGCGTCAGTGCGTTGCGGCTGGCGGTAGTTTTGTTACGTTGATCGACGACTGGTTAAATACAATGGGACTAGTTTTTGCTTGAAGCTCGCAAACGTGATTTAAAGAATAGTTTGAAGTTCGTATGGCATTCTGTGAAAACGCAGGAGAATTATAATCATTCATAATGGCGTTCAAATTTAACCTGCAATGAGCTCTTTCTCATGACGCTACAACTTTGTAATGTAAGCTTGTGGATGAGAGAAAAAATAGAGTTTATACAGTTTTGTACCAAATCAATGGTGAAATGTTTTTTATGGTCTAATGCATCCTATCTGGTAGAATCCATTTAATTGATTCAAATCAGTTAAGTTTACGTAACTTCTGCAATTATACGTTTTCTGCTCTGCGCCTGACCAACTTTGCCTTCGAGTGACATTTTACAAATTTTCTAAATTTGATGTATACCACTTCATCCAGATTGTGCTTTGTTTAGCGTCTGGTTAGATCTGTGTTGCTGACAATATTCTCCACTATTTGATCGATTTAATTTTGCAAATAGAAATAACGAACACGTAAGTTGTTAAATTTTCTCCCATCAATTATTTACCTGCCGGTATTCTGGGATGTATTATTTTCATTCTGACAAAGTCATCTGGCTGCTATGGCCGTTATACTAGCAGAATTGACTACACCGAGTATGCTCTTGCTTGTTTTCTGTTTGATTGCCTTTTCACACGAATATATAAATGTTGCTGTTAGTAAAACTTAGTATTAAAAATTTAATTTTAAATCTGTCCCAAAGGAATTGAATCTCGGAGGAGTGGAAATTGTGCCCAATTCCTGCCTACACCCTGAATTTAAGCTGCAAAGGCTTTCACGAAATCTCTTATTTATTATTTTTTTTAATGCTGTAGCCATTCGCGTATCTGTAGTATGATGACATATCGTCTATCAGAAATTTACCTTTGATTGAGAGACTGACTTATGCGTTTTTGAGTTAAGTAATAGTATATATGTGTGATGAACAGTTTTTTTGCTCCCCTGTTGTTGTTACGGTAACTATTCCACTGTAACTGTCATCGTCTGCGGAAATGGTAATAATTTTTGTTTTATTTAATTTTTTGAACTTCAGGTGAACACCAAATTCAAATTATTTTATTAAATGTAGAAAATAGCAAAACAACTGTCTGTTGGCCGCACAAACTGATTGCCACCTTCCATATCCTTCATCGGAGCACACCAACAACCTAACTTAAGAATATTTTAAACATTTTTGCATTTAATGGATTTAGGAAAAATGGTTTCACCCCGAATAGTCGCATATTTTTTTCAGCTTAATTGAAATGTGCTTCGCGCATTTGGTATTTTAGAAAATACATAACTTGTCTTGTAGAAGTCATCACACGTATAACGAATTGGTCATCTAAGAAGTGTTTGAGTTCTCTAACTTTCTTTATTACAATTTTTAAATAGTAAAGCTAAAACTTTTGCATTTTTTGATATGATTTTGAGCATGACACTAAATAAAATGTATGGTGAAGTAGAAGTTCGGCTCAGATCTATATAGTAGCCAATATCGCAATTGACTGCGACTTTTCAGTAAGTTCAATAGCTAACCTAACTTTCAAATTTAGCCACATTCAACAAAGATTTCATTTATTCAATCGAAGATTTCACTTATATTGATGAGCAAAAGAGGCTAGCATCAAGACGAATATTGTGGATCGATTAACAATACATGAATATATCATTAATAACCACAAATCTGGCCGTCACACTTTGCTGTTTTGTACAAAGTGTTTTAAAGAAAAATCAACAAAGCAAGTTTTATACTGACATGAGAATAACTCTGTTGCAGTTTTCACCATACTGATATAATTCATGCAAGAAACATGACATTTTTCATAAATAGTGGTAATAATTTGTTTACCTGGTTTGCTAACTTACGTAAACACAAGTACGATTTTATCTAATAAAAGCACAGCAGGCAAATACCTAGTTCATTCACAAGAACAAAGCCAAATCTAGGCAGTCGTACTTTTGAAACGATTCCACCTCGCCTGGTCAGCAAAGGAGCACATTGGCAAACTGAATATCTAGAACCCATTTGCAATTTGCACGTGTAAAAGGAAAATACATCCTTTATCACTAAAAAAATTCGAATGCTTGTCAAATCCCATGAGTGTAGACTGCAGGAGTTTTATACAGTAGAGAGCATAACTTTTTAGCAGAAATATATTGACATAAAATTTATTGAATAAATAAAAAAATAGTTTTTTGTATAAAGTAAGCAATTATTTGAATTAACTTTGGAAAGTTGAGATATACATTAATAGAATGGAATCAAAAAGTTCTCCCACATTTCAAAGCTACTGTCCGTTCTACATTTTGAAACGTTCCCAACTTCGAAGAGATTATTCATAGCAATAAAATTAGCCATCCCATCAAGTGGATGTCATGTGCCGTCTATTTACACAGAAAGTTTTAAAATGACACGCCACAATTCTCCTTATAGAACAGGCAATATGCCACCTAAGAAAAGTGGCTTGGTATCTGTTCAACTTTGAAGAGTTAGATATTTTATTCGAAATAAATGACAAACATGCTGTATTTGAATGCTAGTCTACCCATAATAAGTTTTTACTTAGGTGAAAGTGTTGTAACGAGTGCGACAATGGTGGCGCAGAGGCTAGGCGCCAGTCTGTACACAGGAAGTGCTCTGGTGCGAGTCTAGTTCGGGGCAAATTCTGGCAAACACTTAATGAATTCTTATAAAGAACGATACCGGTAACCCAATACAAAATTATATATAAGCATTATAATCTAATAGTAGGGATTAGATGATAAATATAATCGCCAGTATATACTGAACGTTGCAAACCGTAGCCAAAGAATTTCATGCAGTAGACATGTTTATATTTTTTTAATGAGATTTCGTCAGGTTCTATCCATAATTAATTAATTCCGTGGCTCAAACAGGAGGAAATATACTTTACAGCCTAGGACCCTATCTTCTTCGCCAACCTATCGCACATTCCACGCAGTGTAGTGCGGTTTAAGCACCGTCCGCAGAAAATTTTGGACACTAATCAATGGGTTGCTAATAAGGACGAAACTGGTCTACTGCAAGAATAAGCGTGGTTTTCTGGTACATTCCTTAAGTCTAGTTTGCGAGCTTGAATTTAACACCAATCCCATTGTATTTAACCAGTCTTCGAACAACATAACAAAACTACTGCCAGCCGCAACGACGACTGGTTAAATACAATGGGATTGGTGTTTACTTCAAGCTCGCAAACTTGATTTTAATAATTGTTACCACCACCCGCGCAACCAATTATTGTTAAATTGTATTTCTGGTACATTTTTAGTATATATTGGCAATATAAATACAATGAACATCTTGTCATTAGACTTAAATTCAACATGGCCTTCCAAATTTGCGTGAAGTCTGTTGTAAAATGACAGATCGAGAGCGGTAATATAGATCTGCAGATCTTAAGAGTTAATTGTGGTTAGAACTGAAGTTAAGTCTAACAAAAAAGTTAGGCCGTTACATGGCTTATAATTACCTGTATTGTGCTGCACGTTTTTCATAATGGATAAAGTCCTAGACTTTAAATCAAATGTATTTCGATTAAAGCTCAGTCAACGTTAAATTCTGGATGTTATTTGACAAGTTCCTAAGTACGACTAAATCGGCCGACTCGATGAATTACATTTTCAACTGCATATATATATATATATATGCTACCAGCAAATAAGTTTACTGAGCAGAATAAGAACATGTTTCAATAGGTTTCATATAATGTATAATTGATAATGATTGCACTTCCTTTGCTTAATTTGATTAGCGGTAGTGCCTTAACCCAAAGATCATCCTTTGTTCTCTCTCTGATTTGATGTACTACGACTTCAGGAAAAAAATAATTAAAACATTCTACTAAATTATCTATTCGCTGAATTAACACTTCCGATTAGAATCATAATATTTTTAGGTAAGATGAAGCTCTAAGAAAGAAAACCTTGTATAAATATCCTTCGGGAATTTCGGGTCATTTCTATGTATTAGGGCATACAAAAACAGTAATTCATCAGAAATATGCCTTTAAATTTTAAACAGGAATTGGAACATTTGCTATGTTCAAGAAAATTTCGCAATCCTTCCTTAACACTGGTATAACATTCTAGAATTGTAGAGGTATTTTTTGATATGGATAACTTACCTAAAATATTCTTCGCTAAGTTATGCATGAATATATTTGTTATTATTACTGATAAATTTTGTTCAAGTAGGAAGCCTCTAAATTTCTAATAAAATTCGTTCCATAGCGTAAATTAAATGGTATATAATATATATATATATATATATATATATATATATATATATATATATATATATATATTTATTATATCCATGCCCTTTTAATTAACACAGTATTCTTATAATTAGGAAAACAACACAAATAACAAAGTGGATAAGGCCATTTATTTCGTGAATACTAATCATCTCTTATACAATCATACATATTTATACATTTTGGGCTGTCAATTGGTTATGTTATCGGTGACAAATCTGACTCGTTATTACTGCTGTTTCTTGTTTTGACTAGTATGTGAGTGTGTATGCGTTTGTGTTTGTGTTGTGTACATGCAAACACACATACACAACACAAACACAAACGCATACACACTCACATACTAGTCAAAACAAGAAACAGCAGTAATAACGAGTCAGATTTGTCACCGATAACATAACCAATTGACAACCCAAAATGTATAAATATGTATGATTGTATAAGAGATGATTAGTATTCACGATATAAATGGCCTTATCCACTTTGTTATTTGTGTAGTTTTCCTAATTATCAGAATATATATTTATATATATATTCATTGCCTTGGTAATGTGCCTCAATGGTGTTAAACATCTATTTTACAACACAACGTTAAAAATAGGCGACAATTCCAAATTCCGGTATATTTGTACGTTGATCAACTACCTTTAACTAACATACATCCATCAAAATTTTCTAACAAATTACAAGAGTCCAATAAAATATGATATAAAATTTAATAGGATTTTATTGAAAAAACATCAACATTTTATATTTTGATGAGTTCTGGACTTTAACAGTAGTTATTAAAGAGATATGGAACACAAAAGTTCAATAAGAATGTACCTTTATATCTAAAAACATCATCAAATTGCATAAATTATAGAGAAAGTTGTATAACATAAATTTTAGTCAATTTGTTTAGAATTTAATATTCTAACTTACGCATAATTATTGTTCTACTTCACTACATTGAAATCATGTCAAACCTCAATAGTGTTTAAATGAAATCATACGCTTTGTTATTAGTTAAAAAGGTGATCATCTGATTCTTGCGTAGCTAACATGCAGTTGCATCAATTTCTTGTTTGTATTTTGGAATTTTATCAAACATTTTGCGGGTTCCATCCTCAATCTACGGCTTATTGCATAGTATAATGATTGAATGGTGAAGCAAGGGTGAAATTTCATTACAACACTCGATTTTTTATTAAGTATTTACATTATCATAATATTTAATTTAATACTTTAATTAAGCCCTTTATTGTATAATTTTTTAATTCATTTAAGCAGATTTGATTTTACTACCAGTAAGTTTTAATTACTTTGCCGCCATTCATATCCAAAGAAATCACTTTTATTTGCTTCTTTTCAAATTGTACAATTTCAAATTAAAGAAAATAACTTTGTGCGATCATTCATTAATAATAATAAGGATCAAGTAAGGAGCAATTATCTTTTAGTTTATTTACAACTATTAACGGTAATAGTGGAACGATTGTTCCTATTTGGCTAAGGAATAACTTGATAGTTAATAAAAAGTTTATTGACTTTACAATTCTAGATTTAGTTTGATTTACATGAATCATACAAGAGATTTCCAATTCTGATAATGTGTACACGTATGATTGAAATTAAGTTGGAACACCCAAAATAACTACTATTGCTATACTTTTGATGAAAAAAGATTCGTCTGAAGCAGCATTCATGCTAAATTAAAGTAAAATATATAATTGTAACGACAATGGAATCTTTTAATTCTTTATTCGATTTCCCGATGATTGAGCAAGAATGAAATTCTATTATCATACAAATCCTCTACTCCATTAATTTTAAATCCACATTCGCATGCATATGCTATAAAACATCGACTAAATAAGGCTTACCCTTGGTCTCATCTGTTGTGCTCTCAGATAGGACCCCATTCGGATCGATAGTTTTCAAGATAAAAGATATACCTTGTGTTCCCGCATTGCTTGCTGTCCACGAAACATCGATACCGACGAATGTAGGAACACAGCTTATTGAAGGTTTAACTTAAATTTACAAAACGAAAAATAGACAGAGAAAGGTCGAATGTTTTTTTTATATTAAAACTCTAATAAATATATTTATATTACGCTGGAATAATGATTTTCATCATGTTTGACCATTTTGTGAAATCAGCTGTGTGTTTCCTGAGTCATAATCGATTAGTTGTGGTAGAAAGCGTATTTATAACAAATGCATTGCATTCGTCAAATTCACACTTTTAATATTTAAAAAGATTTGGTATGATAACTTCGGACTATAAAATAATTTTGACGACAAATACGAGCCTGTGATCTTCCCTTTTATTAAGAAATAAACTTAAATATAATTAAATAAAATTTCCTATAATATACAAATACATATTGGAGAATAATGATTTAATTGTAGTAATTGATTATTCGTTAAATTTTTTTACATATTGTAGTTATTTCCCATTGTCATTTTATTTCGTTATCAATGCGATCAATCCTAGCGTACATTTTTAAATGATACATTCCGCGTACTGCTGGAGCTGTACAAAGTGGCTATAATTTCATCATACGTTGATGTGTTGTGTTCCTTGAAAGACATTTTAATCTGACAAACTCACTCGTGTATTGCTACTTTTTGGATTTCGCATTCCAAATTTTTACTATTGATTATTTGTTTTTATTCTATGTATCAACACAAATTTAAAAATGAATTAGATAATAAGATAATTATTTTAAAAGGAGGATATTTGTATTACGAGTAGGTAGTACCGCTTCCCGTGTTCCTTTGAGTCGAAGTATAAATTATATATTCCATTAATCGCATTGAGATTAGATTAACTAGATGGCTGGTAATGTTAATTTGTTGATTGATAACATTGACCTAATTAGCAAACACTTTCGATAAAAGTAAAGAAGTATTATCACTTGAATCTAAATTGTATATTTAAAAAAACGGTAAGGGCGTAATTGCAAACATTGTCATGCAGACTTGTATCAGCATTTAATTTGAAAACATTATATCATGATTGCGATATGCAATGAAGCAAATCTGCATATCGCAATCATGATATAATGTTTTCATATTAAATGCTGATACAGAGTCTGCATGACAATGTTTGCAATTACCACTTACCGTTTTTTTAATTATACAATTTAGATTCAAGTGATAGTATCTTACTTTTATCGAAAGTGTCAAAGTCGATTTTATTGCAAACAATCTGAGGTCCTAAACAGTGATTGATCGCGCTGGTAGTAGAAATAGTTCTTCAAATCAAGTAAGCAAACTTGAAATGAACACCAATCCCATTGAATTTAACCAGTTGTCGAACAACATAGAAAAACTACCGTCAGTCACACTTACTGACGCGTTTTGAACTTCCATGTTCATCATCAGAGTACGACGGCAAACTGGATAGCGAAGATCAAACCGCAATGAATATATATTGAAAGCAAAATAGTTTCACATTCATTGTACTTGATTGGAAAATCCTACACGATTTAAGTGCTGTCACAAACATTTAAAGTTTTGTATTATATATATTTATATATATATATATATATATATATATATATATATATATATATATATATATATATAAGTAATACAAAGATCTGGAGTCTGGTTTGTTTTGGAATGAATATACTTTGAATTTATTATTTTTAACGTGAATAATATTCAGGAGCAGGCAGATTCGGCCCCATTTAACGTAGTGACCTTGTGTGAATGAAGCGCAATGATATGCGATTTTGCCAAGGTACGTTTGTATACATTGTCAAGTTGCAGGTGAAATGTTTGAATTTCACGCTACTAGTTCAAGACGGCGATTCTTTCTAAATTAACATCCATGGCAAGTCATGGTTTTTCTTTGCAACAGCTGATCTATTTTATTTCTCAATTATTGCCTGAAACACGCACATGTGAAATTGTTCACCTCAAGATATTAGGAAAAACAAGCATATTGGCCACCAATGTCAGAAGCATAGCCTTCAATGTTAAATATGACGCTTAGCTGATTTTTCAGAATTTTTTAGTGCCTTTTATTTTTTTCTAACAATTGTTTGACCACTTTAGGAAGTAGGCTTAGGAAACCTTTTTTGTCATAATTTCATTTTGTTGCTAATTGGATTTATGTGGGTGATTTCCATGCGGCAAAACCTTCTTCAAATAAACCAAAACTTGCACGGGCTTCCAATCAAGGCTGATCAAGCGAACTCGAATGGTAAGTTACTTGCTCAAATTCTATTCTCACAGTCGAGGTGTTGATGCTTTAATCAATTTATTTTCTTGCCAACAGGTAATCTTTTTCAGTAGGTCTTACCAAACTGATTATCTTCACTTAGATAATTTGGTTGACCTGAAGTGGATTTGAATTTGGTGCCAATCTAATAAATTCAAGTTAATTATTAATTTTGACTTTAATTTAAGCTCTTTCAGTTGCATTGCATTTGCAAGAAACGAATGTATATCATGATTATTGAGCTGATTATATGTGGTCTGTTTAATATTTCTCTTCAGAATTATTTTTAATAATGACAAATTCATACATCTGCCTAGAGCGATGTGATGCAACGTCTTTTGGCAACAATTTATCCTGAAAAAGTGGAAATATTTCCTTCAAAAAGAATTTTTGACATGATGGTGAATATGAGAACTTAATAGATATTAAATAAAATGAACAAATGAAAACATTAAAGACATTTGGATTAATGCAAATAACATTAATACATACCAAAAGTAATCGACGGTTTTATTGGAATTTTAGGCGGTACGAACACACATGACACCGGAGCGGAATAATCGCCTTGAACAATGGCTTCGACATCTATGCCAACTTGAAAAGTGTACGTACCTCCAGATTTTCCAGTAAGGTTTAAGAACACTAATTAGAAAACAATGAAATAGTAATTGAAATCAAAGAGAACAAAGAGTTGTATGCTAATTATTTCGGCCAATTCTTGGATCAAAATTACCTTTCATTTTGACTCATTTTCCTATTATAAATGCATTTTAATATGATTTAGAAAAAAATTGTTAAAAATCCGCAGTCTCTTCTGGACTGCTATTGTTAGCAAATAATATACACACATTAAAAACAGATATAAAGGAACGAGTTGAATTACATTTCATTTATAAATGATAAAAAAGTGGCAGCAAATTTTTAAAATCTTATATATATATATATATATATATATATATATATATATATATATATATATATATAGTGTATTGCCTTCGAATCTTACACAGCATATTTCTAATTAGGAAGAAAATAGACATTTATTAACAAAGTGGACAATGGTCATTAATCTGAGACTACTAAACTTTACTTTACAATCTTTCATTTCTATACATCCTAGGTTTTCAGTTGATTATGTGGGTGGCAACAAATCTGACACGGTTTTAATTCTATTTATTGTTTGAGCAGATTAGTAAGTGTGTATGCGTATGTGCCTGTGTGTGCTCCTGTTTGCATGTAAATTTCTTTCTCGCTGTAATGCAAGGTGATGTCTGGGATCTGGTCATTCTTGTATTGATCTATTGAGAGTTAACCAACTCTTCGTACTTTTGGCTATTACGCGCTATTACATGCTATTTTCCCAAGTGTAGTCTCTCGTTTCCCGTTGTTCCCCAATTTGTTTTGCCCAATTGGTAGCAGCGCAGATGCGGATTGCAATGTTGAATGCCCATATTATTCTGAAATTTCTGTCTTCGTACGTACAGCTGTTTTTACCTTTTTGTTTGTTCCCCATCCAATCGAATGCTTGTTGAGTCTGGTCGAGAGGATGTTTGGTCTTGCCTGGATGCTAATAAATTGTTGCTGGGTTTTTGATTCGTGGCCAGACGATTAGAATATCATGCTGATGAAACTTTTGAATATTTAGACCAGGTGTTTTTTGTTTAACATAACTGGCTTCATTAATATATAGTAATGTTTCTGATTTTGCCTTATGTAGAATTGACAAATTGGTCAAATTGACTGGGTGGCCCGTTTCCAAAATATGATCGGAAATATCTGACATTCCTGACGGTGCCAAACATTTTTTAATCAATTTCTGCGATAGATGTTTCTGAATTCAGTAGAAGTAAAACAGAGTCAGATTGTTTGCCTTCCACAAAATCAAATGAAATCCCAGGATGAAGATAAATAAAAGATTGTTAAGCGAAGTTTAGTAGACTCGACATAAATGGCCAAAGTTCATTTTTTATAATTTGTATTTCTTCCCACTAGAATATACGTACATATATGTATGCTATCATATATATATATATATATATATATATATATATATATATATATAGTGTGTGTGTGTGTGTGTATCGTTAGTACAAAATAAACAAAGCGTAAGTAGCAAATGCAAATTATTGAAGAGACCAGCTTTGTCCTCATGGTATACTGACAGAGTACACTCCAGAATCTACACAGTCGTCGCAGTAATTTATTATGTCAAGATTAAATATATATTGCCAATATAAAATATACGTAGAATAATATAGAAAAAATGAGGCATTCAGTAAACCAGTTTTGTCTCTTTTGGATACTCCGAGGATGTTTGCTAGAATTGTCGCAAACGAAGCTGGAGTTGGGGTAAACTTTCTTCATAGCCTTTCAAAACTTCTTCCACGCCACATTGTCTAAGTTTCATATATTTTCTTTTAGTTAAAAACAAATTTAGGTAGTTTTTTCAAGCTCTACTTTATTAGATGTTCTTTTGGCGTAATGGTTTATTTACTGATACAAAAGGCTATCTACCATTATTGAACCACCTCAATGTCACCTCCAGATTGGATATTAAATAAGATAAGTATGACAGGAATTAAAAAAATATAGTTTCCGTATAAACCAAACACTGCAAATGTGAGCAAATCCAATCCAACTAATACACTGGTTTCGTCCTACTCACAATAACATGATTTTTTTATCCTTAATGACAGTTTGAATTGCAGGATGAAGGAGTTGCAATATGAGTTTCACCTGGAGTAACAACTGACCACAGTAATTTGTTAGAAAATTGTAAATTGCATGTAGTTCGTGGTTTTTGTGGCACTGCGTTTGAATTGCAAGTGTCTGTATCAAATGTGTCTCTGTTCGGACATGCTCGCTTCATTACTGGAATTAACTTTAAGTGTTCAATTAAAAACAGACTGGTGTACACAAATTGCCATTTTATGTCCTGTTTAGTTAATAGTAGCAGCTTGTATATAAAAAATTCTGGCACAATACATAAACTTTGTATCAGTTTCCCAGGTGACATGGTTTATGTTCCTTAATGTAAGATCAGGGAAACCCAGTTGGAATGTTAGATCCAAAGCTACGTCGTTTGATCTCCACCTAAAAGACAGACTGGCCGAAAGAAAAATATTGCTACACAACTGATAGTTGAAGGTAAAGGCGGCTAGAATACACAGTGAACGAGTTGCAAAACTTTAGTGAAAACGTTTCCTTGTTCGTTCTGCAGGCGCAGCAAATCTGGCATTCAATTTTTAGTACGTCCATTGTATGTACTATCGCATATACGTGCAAATTTGTAATTATAAATGATTTAGAGAGAATTATCAATTGTACTAAAGGTGATTTCAATTTTTCAAAGAGAATTATTGATTTAGTTATTCGATATAATCAGCATGTAATTATTAAAAAATATAAAATCATCGCCAAGTAACAAGTATAAAAAACACAGTTCACGATTTGTCTATGGTACGAATAGGACGTGGTCTGATTTTGCCATCCTAAAACTGTTGTTGGGAGATTTATAAAAGAAAATTTTTGCTCGTGTCGCCTATCTCTTACTCATTTTTGTGCTCATAGCCGATTTTCCTGATCATGTTCGCTAGGTTCTGTTTGCGTTTATTTTGAAAGATAGTTTGGAACGGCTGTCTTGATGAATGCATCTCTTGGTGAAGATAGATTTTTCTAAGTTGGATGCCCAATTTATTGTATCTTTTACCTTTCTCCACCAAGTTATGATGTCGGGATTGGCTTCATTGACCTGTTTCATGATTTCGGCTGGATATGCGTTTCTAGCATTAAAAATGGTAGATTATTCATATGTCTGCGGCAGAGAATACACTGATCAAGTATTTTTCTAGGCTAGTCTACGCAAGGTGGAGAGGTGAAATTCAGATTTCCATAGCTAGACCATTGGACTGTCAGAATAATTTAAATTTAAATGTAAATGTCACGATTTTGGTACACGCTAATTTGAGAGTTTTGTGTCCATAGATTTATCTTCAAATGCATTCTTCAACAGGTCGCACAAGCGAGCTGCAACTTTTTATCATGAAAATTCGATCATTTGGCATTCTTCGAAAATTTTCCCATTCATTTCATCCGCAAGTACATGTGGATCCATGATGGTGCTATTATTAATAAAATTTGAACGTAACTGCGGCAGTATGCAGAGTATGTTGCGATGTGCTGATCATTGATATTATTGGATGCGTCGGTCGAGCAGCTGAGTGCGTTGCCTCTTTATGAGTGTAAGATTAGATATAGAATATATATATATATATATATATATATATATATATATATATATATATGTCAGTATAAACTCAGCTTAACCTTAATCATCAAAAATAATTAATACAGTGGACCTGTATCGTCTTTATTGATTACTCTTCCAGTATTGTCAAGAAGGTGTCGTAAACGAGGTTCGAACAGGGATATATTTTACAGTTAAATACTGTTAGTTGCGAATAACTAATATATATGCAAGTATGTATTAGGTGTTGCGAGCCTAGTAACAAATTAGTTTAGTTGTGACCAGAATGATAAACCAATGACAATATGAGAGGAAAGTATAATCTCATGCACATTCGTTTCGTGCTTACTGGCGACTTATCAGTAGGAGCCGGTATAACGCCCTTTAAGCACTATATATTTGGTCAAAGAATGTGGAATAATAGGACGGTACAATCTCTTAGACGAATGTGTAAATCTGCAATAGTGAAGCTAACATCATCTAAAGTCAACGACAATGCGACTTCAACGCTAACTCACACTATAAAATATATATACAGAGTCTGTAAAGGATACTAACACTATGGCTATTGTGTTAGTAACCGATACCAACATTATTGTATCGAAAAGGTACATGGCACAAACACTATGGTTACCGAGTCGGTACATGATACCAACCTGATGAATATCAATTTATGCTATAGTTCACTGAAATTGAGAATTACAACAATTTCTGAACACCTGTTACTCCAGTATATCCATACACTCTGGCCTTGATCGATATCAGTTATCAGATTTCGCGGATATATTTTATTTGGATTGATGAGCACTATCCGGGGCGCCCGTTCTGTCACATACCACACTCGAATCTTCATGATATACTAATTTATGTTCTATGGTTTATCACTGCACCAACAAATTAGCGCATTTCATGCAATGTTTCGTTCCCAAACAGTTTACGTTTCCGGCTAGTACTTACAATTGATGGATAGTTGTGGGTATTGGTTTCGACATTTGTTTCTAATTAGCTGTTTATTATCCGTCATTCAATTTCGAGTTCCACCTCTTTCTTACATTCCTTCATTTCCCTTTATAACAAATGCAAAATATTAGATACAACCAATATTTAGTTCTAGGCGGTTTAACGAATACTTTGTTTAAATAAGAATTCAATATATTATGCTAGTCAAAATCTAGAACAACGCGGCTGGTGGTAGTTTTGCAATGTTGTTCGTCGACTGGTTAAATAGAAAGGGATTGGTGTTTACTTCAAGCTCGCAAACTTGATTTAAAGAAAAAATACAGATAAAGATTCGCCAATTTTTATCTGTACGCCATTAGTTACCAAAACAAGTTACCACAGAATTTTCTTTATCTGAGATATGTGTGCCTTAATTGATTTTAGTTCATTATGTGAATATGCTTTAAATGAGTGGATTCTTGTAAACGGTCTATTTGCTTGGTCAATCTAAAATGCCGTTGACAAAACTAGTTAACATTGAGTTTGCATACTATCTGCAAGCGCTCTCCAATTATGCAGCATGTATAACAGCCAATAGGCTTTAAATTCGAGCATAGAAAGAAAAGCAAGGCGTTAAGCTATAGTTTAAGATAGATAGCGGACACACTCAAGTCTTGTGGGTCAATGATAATGGGTGACAAATGCAGAGTAGCTAATCAAAACAAATAGTAAAGACATTTTGATAGTCGATTCGACAAATGGCGCAGTTCATTGGATTAATTGTTATAAAGGTAATTCACAGGTACCAGACGATTTGGGACAAAAAAGACAGCAATTTACCTGAACATCCTATTTATGGAAGACGCCATTTCCGACAAAAAGCAGAAGAGAGTTATAGTGACATTTATACGAATATGTAATTCAACAAAATTACGAACGTTATTGAAGTTAAAACATTTACCTCTATTAAAAATTATATTTAAATAATTTTAACAAAAACAATTTTATTGATACGATTTTCTATCCATATATTTAATTGAACAAATTCGTATAGACATTCATTTTAAAATTTATTATTTTTGGTCTCTAAAATTACGCCAATAATAACATTTAAAAAAGCTTTTTCGTACCACCGTCAAAGTTTGAAATACAGAATGCAAACTTATCTCATTTAGGATGCAAAACTGAAGGTAAGGATGATCTGCAACTGACCTTATTTGAAAATGATGATGGCCAAATTTGCACATGACAATTTAACAAATTGAATTCAAACAATATCATATTAGGCAATACAATTTAACAGTAATTGATTGCGCGGGTGGTGTTAACAATGCTTTAAATCAAGTTTGCGAGCTTGAAGTAAACACCAATCCCATAGTATTTAACCAGTCGTCGAACAATATAACAAAACTGGCGGTAGTTTTTTAAAATATTTTTCGACGACTGGTTAAATATCATATTAGGCGGTATAGGAGAAGCTTATCCACTATGACAAGGCTCATCTGCTAATCACTGACATTGGTTGGAAATTTTGTGATATATGTCATCAAATTTAGCTTAGTGAGCATACTATTTAAGATTCATTTAGAATAACCTTCATCTTAACTCTCTTCTCTCGGGTTAGCAGCATTAATTGTGACATTTGATCTCGTTTACGAGGGATTAGTTTTTGCTTGCAATTTTACATTGATTACGATGGCGATGATAATTTTAAAAAATGATGATGATGATGATGATGATGATGATGATGATGATGATGATGATGATGATGATGGTGCTGATGACACAAGGCACACAAAATGCCATCTACGGAGATATATTAAATTAAATAATACGAAAAATAAAATATTACGAAAAATGCGCATACAAATATGCTTACTATTTTCGTTTCGTAAAATGCATAATGGATTTCTTGATTTTTCCATTAGCACGAGTTTAAGGAACTTTGATTCAAGTCTGGTTGTTTTTCACGTCTAAGTAATTTCATTTTGCAATTTATGTAATTTTACTCAATAATATTTATCCCAAATAGACAGAAAATACGTATTAGTATATTTACCGTGTAGTAAACAATATGTCAATGATCCAATCCAGAAGTTCGCCATAAATAAAATTACATATTCTGCAATACATAATTTCTTCAATAATACCTTTCTGTTTTTTCCTCACAAATTTATTCATTAAAATGAATTTAAAAATAATTTATGGATATATATATTTGTTTATAAATAATAACTCATAGATTTTCTTCCTCAAATTAATACTCAAGCAAATTTTATAATTGACATTCTTGTAGTCAAACAAAATCCGTTAAAAATACCAAAATTTTTAAAAAATAATAATAATATTATCCCCACCACCACTACTACTTACTACTACTACTACTACTACTAACTAACTAATAATAATAATAATAATAATAATAATAATAATAATATTGCAACTAATACTACTATTTCTACTACAACTACCAATACTACTGCTACTATTATTATGTATATATATACTACTACTAGTATTAGTAGTGGTGCTACTACTACCACCATTACTACTACCACTACTACTACTACTACTACTAATAATACATAATAATAATAATAATAATAATAATAAACTACACTACTACTAATAATAATAATAATAATAATAATAATAATAATAATAATAATAATAATAATAATAATAATAATAATAATAATAATAATAATAATAATAATAATAATAATAATAATAATAATAATAATAATAATAATAATAATAATAATAATAATAATAATAATAATAATAATAATAATAATAATAATAATAATAATAATAATAATAATAATAATAATAATAATAATAATAATAATAATAATAATAATAATCCATTGTACCCTTCCTGTGTGCAAAAACAAAAAGAAATTTTATCAGATATAAGAAAATTTTCTTTCTCATGGTCTTCTCAAATATCTACTCATGAACATATCTTTATATATAAATTGGAAAGCAAAACAAGATAGAAATATGTGAACAAAGAGAGTGTGAAAAATAGAAACCAATCAAATTGCGTGCGTCACATCCAGTTCAAGCTCAATGCTTGTACGTGCTTCTTCTGCTTACATAAATCCGGCTGCAATTTGTTTATCCATAAGGCTTCGTATGTGGCTAGCTCCCTTTTGTTTTTTGCATTTGGTAATTACTTTGAATGCTACGTCTGGAGAACATACGTGCGTTGTTTCGATGATGTGTTGCGCAATAGCAGACGTGTATTCACCATTTGATTTAAAACAGGCGTTCAAGTTGCAATGTTCTCTCATTCGAGTAATTAACCGTCTGGTCGATCGGCCTACGTAAGTTGATCGACAACTTGCGCATGTATATTGGTAAATAATATTTGATATCGACATTAACGGCTGTTTCTCTTTGATTGCTGGTAAAGGCAAGTGTGTTACCCTAAATAACACTCGTAGTTTGGCTGCATTAAATGTGCGTGTCAATGCTGCTTCAACTTTCTTTTGTGCCATTCGGGAAACTGCATCCCCCTTAAATGGGATGTTTAGGTAGACGGTTTTCTTTTCTGGCCCATAGTACGTCTGTTTCTGGTTAACTCCCCTTTTAATAATTGATTCAATTAATTGTCTGGGATAGCCATTAGACATTAAATCGTTAATTGCTTTATTATATTCATTTTCTTTAGAATCTTGACTAACCAACCTGTCAATTCTTGAAAAGCAACCACGAACTGTTGATAATTTATATTGAAATGGCACAAAACTGCTGTAATGCAAATACTGTGCAGACCATGTTGGTTTATGTTAAATTGTTCTCTTTAATTTACCATTAAAATATTTACCATTAGAAAGAAAATTTTCTTATATCTGATAAAATTTCTTTTTGTTTTTGCACACAGGAAGGGTACAATGAATTTTACTAAAGCTCACATTTCAACAGAATAATAATAATAATAATATAAATAATAATAATAATAATAAGAATAATAATAATAATAATAATAATAATAATAATAATAATAATAATAATAATAATAATAATAATAATAATAATAATAATATAAATAATAATAAAGTACTAATTAAACGATGGTCCAGTTTCAAAGCAGATTCAAAATTGAATATTTCTTCAAATTATAATATAAATAATGATAACGATAATGCAGTAAGAAGAGTGTGCCTTCACTATAAATTATTTCTGCAAGATGTGGCAATAGTGACAAAGTCTAATAAAGTAGTCATTGACTCACTTATATCTTTGCCAAACAATTTTTAATATCACTTTTAAATTTCTATCAATTTCCTAGTTTTGTCGCTTGCTAATAGGATTCGCGTAGAACAATTAACTTGTGCTTGCTCCTGAGTGTTTTCAAATTACCTCGAAATAATCAATTATTCGAAGAAGTGTGTATTAGATTTTCCAAAAAGTGTTTTCCATATTCGCATAATTTCGTTTAACGCATGGAGAAGCTAAATATAAATTTTACATTTTGCTCTACGTCATTGCTTCATGTATCACATGAATAACAAAGAAGCACACATCAACTGAATAAACAAAGAATACAAGTCCTGAAATTATTTCTGTCAAATAAATAAATAAATAATAAATAGCGTGCTATATGGTGGTTTTGTAACTTATTGCGTGGTAGTTAACCCTGAATTCTTTTATCTTGGATATTTAGCACCGAGCCAATATACCAGAATTTGTATTAATTACCATTATTGATTGTTCCTGTATTGTTGCAGGGAAGATACCAGAATTGAATGTATTACATCATCAATATCTATATATTAATATAAGTAAACATTTCAAAACTGAAAATCGAATATATTAAGACGATTGAAATGCTTGATGTGTAGTAGATTAATAGATTTTAATGATCCTAACTGTGCATCATCGATCAAAATAGTCTATGAGTGTAGCATGAATTGTCATGGTAATTGAGACTGTACATCTTCTCTAGTCATGTGATATTACAATAAGTGAATCAACACGCCCTGACAAGGTAACTCACCTAGTTGTTGGGTAGCAATTGATGAATGACTTCTTGATTCCGGATCCGTCCATAGAACGGAAAATGTTTTTTTACAGCGAACGTTTCCTTTTCTCCAAAACACGCTCCACGTCAACGCAATGCCCTCATCATATGCTTTGCACCTCACACCATACGGTTTGAGTGGTTCTGTATAAAGTTATTATAAATATCATTTTAATTCGCATATAAATTACTTTTTAATGGAACATACAACTTGCTTTTTTCAAAATAATCAATAAAATTTAATATAATATCAGCCGATAAGAATTGGAGTCTATTAAATTTATTTCCATTTGCCTAAAATACAAAATACAAAGCTAAATGTATAACTGGTCTTCTATATTGGGGTATAGGTCTAAGATTATAATAAAGATGAACATTCGTTTACAATAATGTTTAACTTGTTTAAAGCACATTACCATTGAAGAATAAATAAATTTCTTTTAAAAGAATGGAATATATATTTTTTATTAAATATAATTTTTTTTGCATTATTACCTCACGATAAACTTAAATCATTGAAAACTAATCTCAGATAATAGTCAGTGAGTCAGTAAATCTTACAATACATTTAATACATTTAAATAGTCTTTACACAGTTATTGGCTATTTCACGAACTTAAGGTAACAAAGAACTTAATGTTTGGCTCCGGCGTAATTAAATCGGTATGCATAACAACTAGATAACTGAGCAATTATTAGTTCTAAAATTCAAACTAAAGTTGTTATAAAAAGATTTACGAGAGTTACGATCAAACTAAAATTGTTAACTTGGCCATCACTAGTTCTGATGAATTTCCATCTGATAATACATTTTGACGGGCTTCATTGAAGAGCTTTACTGTTTTAATAAAGTATAATATATTGGTAGTAGAGACATTTTGCGACATTTTGCGACATTTTGCTCTTAAGTTTTTTGAAATAGCAATAAATGAACTTTGTCTAATTGACAAATGTGCATTTATTTTTTAGAGAGTGTGAAATCGATGCGTTACATAATGTGGTGCTTGAATTACGTATACTTGCATTCATTAAGATATAATTAACGAACCATTCTAAAATATCTCAATGAAGAATGGATTCTAAAAACAAATTTTGATAGAAGAATGTAATCTACGACTTAATTTCTAATGATAAAAGCAAAAATTTAAACCAGTGTTCACTAAATTTTGCAGATAATATTACCGGGTTGTGGAAAATAGAGTGCATAACATATTTCATTGAGCAATTTGGTAAACAGATGGTATTTCCCTCATTCCGGTACGTTAACAATAGGATAAAAGGATTTGATGACAATTTATCCCCATTGTATTGTAAAAAGAATTTGAATGTCTATGCCAATATTTAGTCTCTTGTAGAGGATAATTGCACTGTATTAGTGTTAAACCTTATCGGTGTTAATTATTTTGAAAATATCTCAAAGATCAGATAACTTTCCAATTCGATTAATCTTTAAAAAATATCGGTGTAAGTTCAAATGGTTAAAAATTTATTTTTATTTTGTTATCATTTATAAGTTTAATTTTGTCAGTATTTTACTTTAACACAAAACTCGCATATTGGTCCTCTGGTAGATCATTATATTAGTTTCTAACTTCAAGTTATATTGTCACAATTTAAAAAATGTAACAAACAATAAATAAATATGTAGAGTGACTAATATAATATAGATATTTAATGAAATTTACAAGAGTGTGTTTTAAAACTGGACTTTGACTTACTGTAGGGAACAGTTTCTTCCGACTTATACTCCGATTCGCTCCGAACGCCATCCAACGTTACCTGGTAAACATCAGCCTCAAAAGAAGCACAGGCTTCATAATGCGTGACTGGTATATTTAAGTTTAAGGAAGACATATCGCCTATACCTCCATCCCATTTATGCTTCCACATAACATTGTACGATTTAACAGGATTTCTGGAGAGATGAGTTGGAGGTTGCAGCTGAAAAGTAATAGATCCTGAAGTCGCAGTCACGGCATAAACAATTCTTTCTGCTTTTACTGCAATTACCAAAATTCATGTTTTATAATTTAAGGAAAATTAAAAAAACAATAAGTCAAATTTAAATTAAATTACTGGTAAATTTTTAACCAATATATACACGAGAACAAACAATATACATCAATCTGGCTATAGTAGCATTGCTGCTTCGTAATCTCCAAAATTTACATTATATTTTGCGATGAGATTATGCCTTCCATTCAAGCTGACTTGGGTTTATCCTTATGGTCATTTTTTAACTAATTTGCTACTACGTGCGCAACTAACGGTATATAACTATTATATTTTTAATTGAATGATGTCATGATTATCGCGTAAATTGATAAATGATATCAATCAAAATCAGTGAATATGGATTTTCTGGAGTAACAGGTTTTCAGAACCAGATAAAATTCTCAATTTTGGTGATCTATAACACACCTTGAAATTAATTGTGTTGGCATCGCGTAGCGACTCTGTAACCATAGCGTTGGTATCATGTAATTATTTAGCAACCAAAGTGTTGGTATCAAGTACTGACACAAAAACGTATGTGTTGTTACGCTTTACATACTCCGTTTCTATATATTATACATTGTGAAATGGCTTTGAAGTCGCATTGTCAAAAACTTTTTATGAAGCTAGTTCCACTATTGCCGATTTACAAATTATTATAGGATATTTACGTTCCAATTGTCAAACATACCTCACCCAAAAATGTAGTGGGTATATGGCTTAATACGGGCTCCTACTGATGGAACGCCAGTGAGCACTAAACGTATGTGTATAATCATGCTGATTTCATTTTATTCTTCTAGTCATATTGAAACTAATTTGTTAATAGATGTGCTACACACTATTCTCAATTGTGTATATAATTGCCCTCCGCAACATACAGTATCTAATTAGGTAGATTTGTTGCATTACACGAGTGGAAATATCCACAAACACCCAAATAGGCAAATGTCATTGCGCACAATTGCAATGTGATTTCGCAATACAAAAGACAAGATCTTGTAACAAAAAATGACGCCAGGAATTATAAAGTAACCCATAGACAAATTCTATTAATGTGGTAATTATTCAAATTTCTAAGTCTGCTCACAGACAATTCACTAGTAAAAATTTCAAATCCTTTCGAAATTAATATATTCGATAATTTTATACTAAGCCAGAAAGATCATAAGATATAAATTGGACAATACTCCCAACAAAATACCTAAAAAATTAATTGCATTTTCCAGCGTGAAACTTCTGAAAAGAAACTTTTTTCTGCAAGTGGATCTAAAGGTAATAACAACGAGAAATAATTTTGATAATATGACATAAATTGGTATTTGATAAAACGGTTTACCTCCTCATTCATATCTTTTGAATTTGTGTTCATAATTTGCTTCGGAAGGTAACTTAACAAAAGCACATTCGGTTCGGAGTCGGAGACTCTATTATTTACGACATTCCACAGGCAATTTAATGCCTTAAACAAATCTATGTACTTGGTTATCCTTTCCTTTATGTGGATACTATTTAAAATTACTTAAGACTTGGAGATCGATATAGCAACCTCAATCTATCAGTATGCAGCAGTCATCTGGCCGATTTAATAAGTTATAAGCAATTCAAATTATAATGGCGAGAAATTAGTTAATTAATTTTTTCTTCAGTATAGACCAAATATTTCGTCAATTGGCAATTATTCAGTAGACCGGTTTCTCCTCTATAGACAATTCGTGAAGTACTGCCAAAAATTTGCTACGATTGAGATTTAGAGACTCGAACTCTATCCATTGCGAAAATTGTGTTGCATACACAATAAAATTTTAAGTAATATAAATATATTTGATATTTAGTTAGGCTTTCTATTATGTAAAACGTATTTGGAATCGTTTTTAGACCAGAAATTATTAATAACCATAATGATATTATGTAAGTAAGGTATAGCTGGATTTGAATTTTCTGATGTGTTTGGGTGCATTCTTGCTAATGGCAGAATAATCACAATTCCTGCAGTTACTTGCTCAAAGCGAAACAAGGGTGAAACAGATTTAATTTTTTATTGCATTTGATATATTATGCAATGTTTAGTTTATGTTAGCAACATAAATAAACCACACATTACTAAATAAATTAAACGCAGTTCATGAATTAGTCCTGGTTAAATTTCATTGAGTAACAATTTGGCACTTGTCATCAATTCCGCAACGAGGATCGAACCGGGGGCCAATTTGTTTAGAATCTAGTAAGCGATTCAAACCATGCAGAACATGCAATTTACAGTAATATACTAACATAATTTTTTTCTATTTTTCTTCCACCGGTTGGATATTATATATCCTCATCTGCGTCATTAAGTTCCAAATTGCCATTTCCATGTCTGGATTTACATGATAGAAACCATGCCACCCAAGAAAGTAAAAATGGTACTTAAGTGGGAAAAAATGATTATAGCATATACATGCTTTAAATATAAGCAAGGCATTACGAAATGGAGCAAATGAAAACCATAAATTATTCAGGTTTAGTATTTATTGGACTTCCACCAAATATTTGGCAGCGATGCTTCGACGGCGGATTGAACCAGAGCAGGTTTGCTTCAATGTCTTACATATCACTCACTGTGTCCATTAACTACAGCACTGTATGCAATACTTTAAATCAAGTTTGCGAGCTTGAAGTAAACACCAATCCCATTGTATTTAGCCAGTCGTCGAACAACATAACAAAACTACCGCCAGCCGCAACACACTGACGCGTTTCGACCTTCCATGATCATCATCAGAGTACGACGGCAAACTGACTATCGAGGATCAAACAGCATTGAATATATATGGAAATCAAATTTAGATATGCGGCTCTCACCTCTAGCAGTCTCGCATACATTGAAATTGACTGGAAATGTCGGCTGCACAATACACGGTAATATACAAACTTATTTAATTGATCAGTCTTTCATTATTGTGAATCATATATTGTATTGTTTGCAATATGAAGTTCTAAAGCGCCTCCATTCCTGCCTATCAGTATTAAACAGACAACATGTGGCCTGGGGAAACATGATGAATTTAAATGAAACTATAGAACTTATTCATAGAAATGTTGTCAGAAAGAAATTAGCATCATGTTCGGAAGCAAATGTGGTTAGTCAATAAGATGGTCTTTGTTCTTATTGGGCACTCATCAAGTACTTGTCAGAATTGCCGCTTCCGAAAAACGAACCGAGGCATATTTGCTTGATGGACTAGAAAATTGACCTTGTGCCACATTTACGGCACTGTTTATTCAATTTTAAATTATACTTCATATTTTATGCATGATCGCTTTTTGGTTTAGTTGTATCCTGTATTGCAACACTGCCAACATTAATCCCTTATAGTCCATGTCTAGTTCTATCATTATAGATCAGACACCATGGCATTCTGGAAGTGATTTTGAGCTTTAGTATAATGGGGATAATTTAGTTTGTGTAGGTGGGCATTATCATCGAAACATTGCATCAGGAAGCAAAGACATTACGACAAGTTGAGTAAATTAATTCTTATCAACTATCTATCGGATAATTTACAGAATTTACGCTGCTGTAGATTGGCGAGACAACGCATTTGTTTAAAAGTTTTGCATCTTCACTTTGGCGTCGCCAAACATGTAAGCTTCAATTACATAAAAATACATACATAACAATCATTTGAATTTTATATGGCATCGCTTTCGATCATAGGTTTCAATTAGCTATCTCCAGATATTTCATTGCAATAAACGTCTTGCTCGCTGGGGAAGACATTAAATTAAGGTAGAAAGTTAGGACATGAATTTATATTTTATAAATAAATACTATACATTCCACATGCTATCAAATGCAAATAATCATGAAGGCAAGTTTTGCCCTTGATCGATGATGGAATAGAACTTAAAGTAAGATAAACTTAGTTTCTAGGCTTTTTAACTCATCAAATGATCCACGCAAGTCGTGCAATACATACTAAATGCAGTTATCCTCTGAATTGCATCCTCTACTGCATCAATTTTGACCAGAAGTTCTAACTGGCCAGCCATCAGGTAAGTCTGATTTGTCTGCCTTTTATAATGTATTTGTGGAATTTACTTATTTTAAACGAACATTGATTGCGCGGGTGGTGATAACAATTATTATAATCAAGGTTGCGGTGTTGATATAAACACCTGACCCATTAATTACTTACATATGTCAGTATAAACTAAGAATTGTATAGTGTAGAAAAGGCAATTCATCCAGTAGACCGGTTTCGTCCTTATTGGGAACTCATCAAGTACTGGCCAGAATTTGCCGCGGACGGGATACGAACCTGGGCACTTCTGCTTCGGAATCTGGTGCTCTAGCCACTGAGCTATCCTGCCGCACACTACACTACACACAATTTTCAGTTATATACTAACTAATGTAACTTGGTTAGTCAATTTTTCCTTTAGGTGGAGCTCATATGGCATCCATTTAGACCCAAAGTTCCAACTAACCATGCCCAATCTGTCATTACTGAACAGACACCACATTACATGGGGAAGTGGTATTGAAATGAACATTTATATAATTAAACGAACATTGGTTGCGCGGGTGGTGATAACAATTATTATAATCAAGGTTGCGGTCTTGATATAAACACCTGACCCATTAATTACTTACATATGTCAGTATAAACTAAGAATTGTATAGTGTAGAAAAGGCAATTCATCCAGTAGACCGGTTTCGTCCTTATTGGGAACTCATCAAGTACTGGCCAGAATTTGCCGCGGACAGGATACGAACCTGGGCACGTCTGCTTCGGAATCTGGTGCTCTAACCACTGAGCTATCCTGCCGCACACTACACTACACACAATTTTCAGTTATATACTAACTAAGGTAACTTGGTTAGTCAATTTTTCCTTTAGGTGGAGCTCATATGGCATCCATTTAGACCCAAAGTTCCAACTAACCATGCCCAATCTGTCATTACTGAACAGACACCACACTACATGGGGAAGTGGTATTGAAATGAACATTTATATAATTAAACGAACATTGGTTGCGCGGGTGGTGATAACAATTATTATAATCAAGGTTGCGGTCTTGATATAAACACCTGACCCATTAATTACTTACCTATGTCAGTATAAACTAAGAATTGTATAGTGTAGAAAAGGCAATTCATCCAGTAGACCGGTTTCGTCCTTATTGGGAACTCATCAAGTACTGGCCAGAATTTGCCGCGGACAGGACTCGAACCTGGGCACGTCTGATTCGGAATATTTGCTTATTTTGCTGTATAACCATCGCAGATAAAGATTACAACGCAGCTCTTATTCAATCAAACTGTTACGTTTACGAATTTATTTGAATGAAGATGGATTTTGCGAACCAGGATTAATTGAAAATAACCTGATCTGCGTTTTGACTAACGCAGCATTCATTTTTCCAGTAGTTTTCTTTTGACAAGATATTTCGGCTAACTTACCGCTAGCCTTCATCGCGTGTCACATGTGTGTTTGTGTGTGTATTTTCATAACTTTTGATTTGATCTAAGTAATTTAGAACGGAGTGGCTGAATAATAATTTATCAATTTCATTAATTTTTTTCATTTTCACGCGTCAGACAAATTATAACTTATAAATATTGTATTATTAGAATAATCTCAATATGTAGGGTGAGAGTGCAAAACACAAAAAAAGTGTTGAATTCACTAAGAGAAATAAAATCAAACGAATAGTTAGAAATGAAATTTAGAAAGACTATATTCATAATAATTGATCATTCACTACTTGAACAATAAGCCAAATAATTAGACAGTCTAAATCCGATGTTCATAATCTTATACTGGAGCTAGCTTCAGATCCTAATTCACACAATTGTCTTTTCCTGCCATTAGCTAATGCTGTATTCAAAATCGAACCTAACGACTTTCCAGCAGCTGTTTCAGTCATAATATTATCCCTAGATATCATTTCGACAGATTCACTAATCAATCTCGTCACCATATTACGAATACATATTGCTATGCGTTTGCATTCCTCCCAGTTGATAGTATGCCCTGTCTCCATTACATGACGAGCAAGATCAGATTTAACTATATGTCAATACTTAGAATAGAGTAGAATTGAATAGAATATCTTGGATTCAAACCACACATCATCAGCGAATTTGCAAACCCAACCGTTAAGGATTTTAGTTCCCAAATGTGCTAATACGAATTGAAATAAAATTGGCCCTAAACATGATTTTAATATAAAATCATTTACTTGAATACTCATTCTTCGATTATATAAATAGTATTTAAGTAATCTAAAAATATTCGGATCAATATTCAATTAATTAAACGCTTTCAAAGTAGCATCAAGAGATATAGAGTCTAAAAGTTTTGAGATATCTAGAAATATAATTAATGCATCTAATGTAATAACATGTTTCCACTTAGAAAGCATATTAGTAGTTGTCGATATATCTTTCGTAAAGCCATGTTGACTTATATAAAAATCAACCGGCAGCATACATTCTAAATGATCTAGTATCAATTGTTCTATTATCTTCAAAAACGAAGGGATAATAGAGATTAGATTATAATCACTGGTGCACGTTGGCTTACTTACTTTTGGCAACGGTTTAGCTACTATCCTTAGAATATCGATTGGTAATTTCTCATTCTTCAAAACTCGATATATAAATTTGCGGAGCGCTTTCATAAAATTTAAAGGTAAATGAATTAGGTTATAAATCGATATACCAAGGTGATATTTTTGCTTTTTTTAATTTTATTTTTATCTTTAATTTTATCAATGCATCACTGCTAATAACGAGTCCTGGTTCCTGGTCTCCCGAAGGATCAGGTAGATCCGTGAAATTGCTTTCATTCTGTGGATTACATATCAAATTGCCAAATACTTCATCCAACTCACTGAGAAATTCATACTCAGTTTTATCCACAGGTAATATAAGGTTTAATTTTTCTTTATATTTACTGTAATCGGTGAGGAATTTGTATCCAAGTCTAGGATTACTATTCTGTTTGGCCAAAAAAATTCTTTCTGATCTTTGACGGAATATCAGCAGTGATGAATTAATTTCTATATCAATAAATCTAACCTCATTATTTAATACTATTGACAAGACTACACTTCATTATATTATCTCATTTTATTCTTAGTTTACATAAATTCTGATTGATTCGCTTCGGTATAATATCCGTAAACGTATATACCTGAAATATATCCAGATAATAACTTTTAAACAGAAGAAAAAAATTCATCATTGTTCATGATATAAAAACTTTCATAATCAATCATTATGCTTAACTCTCTAAAAAGATTCTAGTTGATTCTGGAACACTGCACGTGTGCATTTTCAAAATTATGTTTCTGTGTTTTGCTACTCTCGATGTTCCATTGTAAAATAATTTGTTTGTGATCCAATTCTTTGAAATAGTTTACAACATCATAACTGTGTGATTTCACCGTTTCAATTTCTAAATATACATGATCTAGTTGATTCCTTTATAATCTGCTTGAGATCATGATTAGAAAAAAAATTGATTATTTCACAGTCATGTAACTTATTAAAATCACCTACCACCACATTATAGCCATGATAGTCCAAAATAGATTGAAAAGAATTGGTAAATGTTTGATCATCATATAATCTAGCATACGGCGGTGTGTAAACCGCAGTTAAGTTTAGATTATCGATTTGTATAGATAAAAAATCAATGATAGCATTATATTCACTAGTATGTAAAATTTTCGCATTTAATACAGATTTACTATAAGTACTCCTCCACATCTTTTATCCAGCGATCTGTCTTTTCTAAATAAAGAATAGTAAGTAACGTCAAATTCGTGGTTTGCAATGTCCTTACTCGCAGTTTTATGTTCACCTCTTCTTACTTTGATTGGGCGCATAGTCTCATCAACATAGTTGAGACTACAATCATTGTATGGGATCTCATACACTCCTGATGTCTCTAAGGGTTCAATCTTTTCTTTTTGGCTAGGGATTATAGTGCTAAGTGTAAAGGACTGTTTTAAAACGGTCCTTATATTATATTTTAAAGCTAATGATTTCACTTTCCCACTTAAAATAAAGTCCGGTAATAACATGACTTTCCGCTCTTCCTTCTCCCTATCCGCTTTTATGTACCTCAAACTAAGATTAAAATTCTTCACGACGTCCATCATTGTTGCATCCATTAAATGAAAGGGCCAACCATTAGCCTTGAATATATAGCGTAGTATGCCTAATTCTAAATTCCTATGCTTTATATCTGTTAACTTGCGACTTCTTAATGGTAATGACTTTAAGATACCGATTTTCATACGATACGGGTGATTGGACTTTAAATTAAGAAGGATTCCTGAATAAGTATCTTTCCTATAAATATCTCTTCCCAATTTCTGACCATTTCTAATTAATTTGACAATCAAAAATGGTAATTCAACTGATGATTCCCTTTCTAAGGTAAATTGGTGTTCGCTCAGTCGATTGGCTAAATTTAAGCAATTTACCATTTCATTTACACCATGATTCCTGATCATCAATATGTCATCCTAGAAACATAGGTACAATTTTGGTTTCAGTGGAGTCTTATCCAACAGATTATTTTCCAAATAATGCATATAGATATTAGCTATTGGGACCGACATACGTTGTCCCATTCGAACGCCTCGAATTTGTTTATAAAATTTCTTCCGAAATTTAAAATAAGTGGAGAACATACAAATACACATTATCTCCATGACGTGTCCTATCTTCATTTTGCTTCAATCTAATATTAAGGGGTGATCAATTAGGAAACGCCTAAAACAATCCAGAGCTTCAGGTGCCTGTGTATTCGTGTACATAGATACTACATCTAAGCTTACTAATCTATCCTTTTCATCTAGTACACATTTATCAACAATTTCAACCAAATTATATGAATTTAGCAAGGTATGTTCTAAGAAATAGGATTACTTTCGTTTTCTATGGTACAAAAAATATTTGAAATTTTAAATGTTGGTGTGTGTTGTACATTCACAATAATTCTTAAAGGATTACGTGACTTATGCACTTTTAATAAACTGTAAACTCAGGGTGCAACCGTATCTCTTTGAATGTGAGTGCTACCATGCGTCGAATCCAAATCCTCATTAGCAATCACATCCTTGATTATAATCTTACCTGCGCTTGAAACTTATCAGTAGGGTGATTTGTTATTTTAGTGTATACATCAGCATTACTTAAATTAGTTAGATGAAAACAAAAGTTATGAAAATGTACACACGCATATACATGTGACACTCGAATAATTAATGAAAGGAAATAAGGCGCTTAATTCATTATTTTCGTTTTTTAAACTTGTGAGGCATATTGCAAATGATGAAAGCTAACTGTTAGTTGGGCCGAAATATCTTGTCAAAAAAAACTACTAAAACATTGAAAGCTACGCATTTATTTGTCGCACTAAAAATACTGATGCCACTTGCAGATTTGAGAATTTACTAATAGTAGATCTGGAGAAATTCAGCTTGGGGGATGATAAATTTACCTATTAATGTAGAGCAGGCCAATTGCGTTATCTATGTGGAGATTTCGTACAATAAAATGATTGAACAGATATTAATTAGTGAAAACAGAACTCTCAGCATGAGGGAACTGACAGGTGTTTTCTTTGACTGTTTCATTTTTTTCGCTAAATCACCTGAAGTTTTGTTATTATGAGTGTATATTTCTGCAAGCAGTTCGTCAGACTTCGCAGAGAAATCTAGGAAGATGCGTGCTTTGAGGATTGATAGCCGTTAGATAGTCAGTACATCTTATGTTTATTAAAAATTCTTTCACGGTAAAATGGTTATTTATTTAACTTGACAATAGTTTAAGATGAACAAATGTTTCTTTGTGTAATATTCTAGAAGCCCATTTTAGGATACATTATATTTAAACTGTTTGTGTTGTTAAAATAATTAAAGAAATAACAGTGTTGCTTATTTTAAAATGCATTATATTCTGACATTTTTTATTAGATTACCTACGTTCCTGTAAATGCCTTTCCGTTGTAAAGCGAAGAATTTGTGTTATAAGTATTATACTCGTAAATATAACGATATTTGAAAACCCGTGTAGAAATATGTTCTCGTCAGTAAAAACCAGAACCTTATGCGGTTATGCGGGTCAAATTTTTACTAAAATTTAATTTCTATCTTTGCTATAGATAAAATGGGAAATTACCGTACACTTGCTGTTATTTCAAGGTTTACTTATTTACAAAGGAAATATATGTATACCAGATGTTCACATAACTTTATTTATTTTTACATTTTACATGAAAAAATAAAAACATTTTATGTGATCAATTCTAAATTTCGGCTGCGCTTTGGTTGAGCACTACTTTGTTCATCAAGCAAGTCAGCTGGAAGATGACCGTCGTAATTTCTGAGAGGATCACACCGAGCAATAAATGTTTGAAACAACGTGTCTCGTTTCATACGGCAATTTACATTATTATTTTGCATGAGTCTGAAGTAAAGCGTGCCATGTTTTAAGAAATTTATTTAAACTTCTTGAAAAACGTAAAAACTTCTAATAATTTGGAAAAGGAAATGTTTCGCAATTTCTAAGATGTATTTCTTACAAATTGTAATTCTGTCATTTAGAATTACAAAGTAAAGCAAAGTTATGGGTTTTGATAAAATTTAAATATTACCTGGTATCTTTAATAATAATAAAGATGTATTCCAAAATTATTAATAATGCAATTTAGCCTACCGCCTCCATATCGCCCAGTAAATTGAACATCTGCTTGTTGACTTGATGTGCCATCCTTGTTCAATCCCGAGACGCTTACAGAATAGAGTTTCGTCGCTACTACGTTTTCTATCGTAAAACCTGGCAAAGCAAATTCAACGATGTTTAATTATGTATTGGTAGAAAAAAATTACAAATACGCCCATAAATGCAATTATGAAGCAGCCCCTGAAAAGTGGTCTTTTTGCATGAATCGTTTTGTTTCACAGCTTTGCAAAACCTCCTGTTAGAAGCTCATCATTTTCAATTTCATTATATTAAAATAAATTCTTTAAAATATTATTGTCATTATTATCAATATTATTATTATTATTATTATTATTATTATTATTATTATTTATATTATTAATATTATTGTTGACAAAAATTATTATTATTATTATTAATTCTAATAAAATATTATTATTAATAATAATAATAATAATTAGTAGTAGTGGTATTATTATTATTCATATAAATTATTTTCTTATTATTATTTTAATTATGTCCATGATGATGATGATGATTTTGATGATGATGATAAGTTTTATTATTGTTTTTAATCATTATTATTACTAATATTAATATCATTGGTAATATTATTACATAAAAAATCAACTACTTTTGCTACTCCCACGTCTACTATTACTATTACTTATAATACGAATACTACTATCGTTATAATAAAACTAAGAATAATAATAATAATAGCTATAATAATTGTTATTTTGACTGTTAATTCTTTTCTTATTATTACTATTTTTATTATATTAATTCTATTTTTTAATTATTCTTAATAAAATTAATTTTTTTATGTAAAGAAACATATTTATAATTAATATTATTAAAAGATCGAGAGCAACTACTATTAGTACTTCTACTACCATTATTATTTTTACTATTATATGTATTTTCTTAATATTAATATTATTATTATCATTATTTGATTTTCACACACATTGATTAACTAAATGAAACAGTGATTCCTTTGCGTAACTTGATATCAATTTTGCCACTACGCCACACTAAATGGACTTCAAATGCATGTTTATTTGGCAGTCTTTATTTAGATGAACGTACATTTACAGGCTATTATATTCAGCAGAATGCTTCATAGTTATAAATACACTCCAATATACATAAATGACGCACGCATATCAAGTGGGTATAGGATGTAATATTGGCTCCCAACGATGAGGTCGGTAAACTTGAAACGAACGTGCACATGAGGGAATGCTTACCATTCAGGCTGACACATGAAATCGTCAATTAAGTAAGCAGTTTTTTATATTGCAATTTTAAATGTGATAAGCGGAAAATTGAAAAGGAGACAATAAAGTTCCGACATATTTAGCAAAGAAATGTGGCCAGATGACGCAAACAAGTATTTTCCTTGCATTTCTAATTACAGCAAGGTTTATTTTGAAATAATACTATATATATATATATATATATATATATATATATATATATATATATATATAAATATATATATAAATATATATGTATATATATATATATATATATATATATATATATAAATATATATATAAATATAAAAATATGAAAAAGAGAGCGTACAGGTTTGTTTTTGTTTGTATTTTCATTAATTGTGTGAATTAATTTTACCTTTTACATCATTAGCCATGTTTAGAAACGTAAATTTACTTTATTTACTAGCCTATGGATCTGGCCTTATTGCGCAAAATATAGTTTTTTATCAGTATTTCAATTAGTAGATATTCAATTAGAAAGTTAGTTTTAGTAATAATACGAAGCCCTGAAATATCTACGTAACTAGTAAATTATTCTACATAGGAACTATTTTTAGCTAGATTTCTTGCGAGTCAACAAAACAGCCTCAACTCAAACTGACGTTATAATGTTTCTGTAGCATGTCTTTACTTATATTTGTTGCGAAAATATAATAATTATTCGTAATACTTTAATTGTTTTAATTTTCAAAATCAAGGTTGACCCGAACATGCCAATTTCATCGAAAAAGAATTTGTTAAATTATAGGCTGTTTATATTTGACTGCAGGAATTCACGAGTCCGACAATTAATCTTGTTGTTTAAATTACTACTGCTTTCAATTCCGCCAAACCAATTTAATTTTACAACATCGATTTGAGACTTTCCTATTGAGAGCGGCAGTTTTTGCATGAATGATAAAAGCGAAATCAACATTAGACATAGAGAATATTAAACATAATTTAACTCACTATCAGCATCTGTACTAAAAGTTTTCTCGCCATTGTTCACATTTATGGTGTAGGACTTGATACAACTAAGTGCTGTGGATTCACTGACACTCCAAGTCAGCTTTACATTACTGGAGTAGTCCATGTTTTGATCTGCGAAATTTGTTATTTCATATTTTCCTGAAAAAAATAATAAGATATCGAAGATTATTCTTCGGCGAATTTCCGCCATTCCTGATAGTTATTTATGACTTTAGAATTCAAAAATGACTTGTGAAATCTAGCTAATTTCTGTTGCAGGCAAAAATTTGCGACAAGAAATGTTCTTGGGCGTCCAATACGCCAGACAAATACGGCATATATTCTAGTTTTATCAGGAAATTGTTTTATTGATAACTGATTTTGATTTCTAAATAATTTTTTATCAGTGTAATTATTATTTTAGCATCCTATTCCTAACTGTACATAAAGGAGATTAAAGACAATATTAAAAGCTTAAACATATATCACGCATTCAAATAGCCTTTAGCAGATGGAGCTATAAATAAAATATGAGCAAATCCATAAGTTTGAAGATGAGACTAATGTTTATTGCCAAGGTAATAAATTATTTCCACAAATTATTTCGTTGTTTTTGGAATTCTGAGCACGTATTTTGATATTTCTGCACTTTTGTTGCATGAATGCGTTGAAAAATTGTTGAGGATCTTCAAAGCTCATTTAAATGTGTAAAGGAAGAAAATAATGCCATCAAGAGCAAAACGTTTAAAGTAGAAATTGACGTGCGTTGGGGCTAGCGGATAGAAGAAATTATGACTTAAGCGCCAATATATAAGAATATACTGTACTACTTTATGTGAAAATTAATATTATAAAGATTGAGTTCCAGATTGCGGGAATAACAACACGTGAAAATAGGCCACCTAAAACTAATACATCCGGTAAACTATTGTTGAAAATATTAGAGAATTAAGTTTGGGTGCGTAACGGCAAACAAGACCGGTTAATATTATTCAGTCTAGATGAGAATATCGATCCACGGGAGATAGCCTAAGTTAATGATATACTCAAAAATACATAGTTACAGGGTGGACCTGTCGTTGCAAAATTTCTAGAAGATCGGTATTTGAAATTTCGCTGAATATTTAAAAATCATACTTCCAATAGATTCAACAAATATCGAGTTCTACAAAAATAACTTGACACAGTTCTTATAACTTGCGTAGGTAGTTAATTATATTAGAGCTGAGAATAAACAGTAAAAAGACGAAAGCATTAAAAGTTTGTAATAGAACAGAATTTAATTATATTTATTAAAATAATGCTGTGATTAAGGATATTTTGAGATAAGACTTCAGTAAAAAATTAAACATTTAGGCATAACTTTTCAATTTACTGCTTCTACTGAGAGACTTATTGATGGCAATAGTTAGCAGCGCTAAGAACTGATGAACGCTAAAATAAATAGAAATATCTTATCGATCGATATACAATTTATAATGTATCATATTTGTATTAGGCCGATAATGGAAATGGCCCGTTCAGGAGAATACGATGAAAAAGGGTTTGTCAAATAATCTAGAATTTGCACAATAAAAAATCGTGAAAATATTAGCCCTGTATCCTGCACCATATATTCCAGCAGATTACATTTCGTATCACTGAAAAATGTGTGGTTTATGAGTATGTGCTATTGTATAAAAGTATTTCACTTGAATGAGTGGACGGGAGCCTATATGAATCCAAAAAGAATGAAAAGAATGAAATCTAGATCTGGAAATTTGGTGATCTCTACTTCTTTGGTAGGAAATATTGCCGTTAGTACATATTCTTATTCTAAAGTTGATAAATTTTAAAATCAAATGCCAAAGGGGCTAACAGAATCGTCTCCTTCTAAGATGTCTACAATTATTTAATGCACCGAACTAGAAAAAATATATCATCATATTGATCAATTTAATTTTGATTATGACGATACTTTCTCGTGGTTAGACAAATGAAAAGGATAAATGTGATTTGATATATATCTTCTTGACATTTTTGTATATGCTGTTTGGACTATTATTATATCATCACATTAGTTGTTATTCCAAATAAACCATTGTTAGTGATGTCTCTTATTATGCATAATAATTAATTGAATTTCTACCTTAATCTTTCCACTTATCACGTCAGAAAACCGCGAGGAAAAGTATATTATTATTTACATCATCAATTATTTTTAAAATGCGCTTTATATAGGCTGTAATTTGGCCCTTATCATAAAAAAATGTACCAAATTTTGATATATCTTACACAGTAATGTTACTGCAAAATGATCAGGTGCTGAGAAATCCTACAACAAAATTATGGAGACTTACATATTTTTATGAGACTTTATAGAATTACTTATGTAATGTAGTGTCATTTATCAATTTGATATTTTGTAAGACTATTCGATGGAACATATGTGGTGTGGAACGAAATAAAGTTATTCTATTCTAAAAAAGCAATTGATTATTTTGATAGTGTTGGGTGAGAATGCATTATCGGCATAATATCAAAGCCCAGTTGAGCGTGATCGAAAATATTGGTGAAAAAGTTCCATTTGGACAGTTAATAATTGACGTGATATGTGCATAACAATATAATAGCGAAAACAGTTGCTTTGTAGCATAATGCCAAATGTATGCTTGTGTGGATCTCCACTGGTGTTTATGTGCTTGTATTACACGCAAAATGTATATAAAACACATGATTTCTGCAGAAAATGTGCTAAAGTAAACTTAAGTCTGGGCAAGTGTAAAAATATGACTAATTATTCACCGCTTGTTGTGTGACGTTTACGTAACAGTATAATGTAAAAGCGAGTGTTTCATATATTTCAATTTACTCTTGATGTTCTTCCAAATGCGATGGATATTAGGGTGTAAAAAAATGTTTAGTACGAAAACTATTTCGCGGGTGATAATATGAGATTGCGGTTAAGAGTGAGAGAAGATAGGAACAAAAAACGAAATTTAAGAAATTTTAATGTCTTTAAGTTGTTAATTTTCGGCAAATCTTTGTGGTCTTACGCGTTTTCTCTATTATTCGAGAGACTACCTTGATTTTTTAGGTTGCCGCTTTTCATCTGTTTTGCTGATTTGTATTCAGCACGCTGGTTCGTTTTTAAAATACAATGCTTGCTTTCTCTGGGCCCGTTAACATTTGTGCCTGACTGGTACGGAAACTAGCCACAAAAGGAGCTGCATAAATTTAACCTTAGGCAGAATTAATTATGACAGATTGGCAAATTGACGAAAAATAAAGTTACCTCATATTGACTTTTTTATCCAGTCAACTTGGCTTTATTTTTTTATGTGCTTAACCATGAATGGTCTTTGATTTTTCAGTTTTGAAATTTATGTATCCTCAAATGAATTACTTGTTATCCTTTGTAGTTCTACATGTATCGCTTTTTTAAATTATATTTATGATGGAAAATCACAAGAAAATGTGAATTAGGAGAACGTCCAATCGTTTGTGTGGGTTGCCATTATTTTCGACTCAATTCGCGATAACGATTATTTGCTTATAAAGATCAAAATGACGATTATTTATCTGTAAAGCTTCGTAAATTGCTAACTGATTACCATAGGTAATTAGCTTAATAACAATATATCTAGAACAAAAGTCCGAGGTTTTAGGGCTGTTTTGCGCAAATGAGGATTTTCATCGGGTTTTTGAAACGATTTTTAATATGGAAATATATTTATTCAATTTGTTTTTAAAAAATATGAACATAAACGGCCGTCCTACCAACTCGCCGCTAATGAAAAATGAAGCTAATATCAAATTTTAGATTATCGGCCATCCTAAACCTGATGCTTCTCAATATTTTATCTGTTTTTTCTGTGCACCAAAATCTAAAGTGAATGTGTTTGTTGGATTCAGTCTAATTTTTGATGTCGTTACGTGTCCAGGTAATGTAATTTGTTATGTATTAAAGAATGGCAAGCCAAAATATTTTCTGTAAGACAAAATGTTGTTATAAACATGCTGCACTGTAAATTTTCTAAATATGAGTATTTTGTTCTTACTATCTCACATACGTCTTTAAAATTAGTTGCGTGGGAAATAGGAGTAATGTATAAATTAGAGGTGTCACTGTGGTCAAGGCACACATTTAAATAAATGATATTATGCGCACGTGCGTGCAAACACAGTGTCTTTTACCAACTGACGGCTAGCAGTTTTAGAAGGCTGACATCTGGCACATCTTTATTCATTATTTAGTTTCATATTGGCGCAACTTTATCTAATCACCCTATAGAACGCCTGTAAAGTGTTCTGAAAAAAACATGAATAATGAGTGATGTCACGTTAAAAGAAAACGTTTTTTGTGTTAGGTACGCCCAGTCTTGGCATTTAGTTACTAATATAAATTATATGTTGACTTTGAATATATTTGTGCGGTTTCTTAAAATCTGAATTATGCTACCCTTCAAAACCAAAGGTTAAACAATCAATGATTGAACGGATGGTGGTAACAGTTCTTTAAATCAAGTTTGCTAACTTAAAGTAAACACCAATCACAAAACGACCGGTTAAATACAATGGGTTTGGTGCCCTATGAGCTCCACCTAAAGGAAAAATTGACTAAACAAGTTACATTAGTTAGTATATAACTGAAAATCGTGTGTAGTGTAGTGTGCGGCAGGATAGCTCAGTGGTTAGAGCACCAGATTCCGAAGCAGACGTGCCCAGGTTCGTATCCTGTCCGCGGCAAATTCTGGCCAGTACTTGATGAGTTCCCAATAAGGACGAAACCGGTCTACTGGATGAATTGCCTATTCTACACTATACAATTCTTAGTTTATACTGACATATGTAAGTAATTAATGGGTCAGGTGTTTATATCAAGAGCGCAACCTTGATTATAATAATTGTTATCACCACCCGCGCAACCAATGTTCGTTTAATTATATAAATGTTCATTTCAATACCATTTCCCCATGTAATGTGGTGTCTGTTCAGTAATGACAGATTGGGCATGGTTAGTTGGAACTTTGGGTCTAAATGGATGCCATATGAGCTCCACCTAAAGGAAAAATTGACTAACCAAGTTACATTTGTTAGTATATAACTGAAAATTGTGTGTAGTGTAGTGTGCGGCAGGATAGCTCAGTGGTTAGAGCACCAGATTCCGAAGCAGACGTGCCCAGGTTCGTATCCTGTCCGCGGCAAATTCTGGCCAGTACTTGATGAGTTCCCAATAAGGACGAAACCGGTCTACTGGATGAATTGCCTTTTCTACACTATACAATTCTTAGTTTATACTGACATATGTAAGTAATTAATGGGTCAGGTGTTTATATCAAGACCGCAACCTTGATTATAATAATTGTTATCACCACCCGCGCAACCAATGTTCGTTTAATTATATAAATGTTCATTTCAATACCATTTCCCAATGTAGTGTGGTGTCTGTTCCGTAATGACAGATTGGGCATGGTTAGTTGGAACTTTGGGTCTAAATGGATGCCATATGAGCTCCACCTAAAGGAAAAATTGACTAACCAAGTTACAATAGTTAGTATATAACTGAAAATTGTGTGTAGTGTAGTGTGCGGCAGGATAGCTCAGTGGTTAGAGCACCAGATTCCGAAGCAGACGTGCCCAGGTTCGTATCCTGTCCGCGGCAAATTCTGGCCAGTACTTGATGAGTTCCCAATAAGGACGAAACCGGTCTACTGGATGAATTGCCTTTTCTACACTATACAATTCTTAGTTTATACTGACATATGTAAGTAATTAATGGGTCAGGTGTTTATATCAAGACCGCAACCTTGATTATAATAATTGTTATCACCACCCGCGCAACCAATGTTCGTTTAATTATATAAATGTTCATTTCAGTACCATTTCCCCATGTAATGTGGTGTCTGTTCAGTAATGACAGATTGGGCATGGTTAGTTGGAACTTTGGGTCTAAATGGATGCCATATGAGCTCCACCTAAAGGAAAAATTGACTAACCAAGTTACATTAGTTAGTATATAACTGAAAATTGTGTGTAGTGTAGTGTGCGGCAGGATAGCTCAGTGGTTAGAGCACCAGATTCCGAAGCAGACGTGCCCAGGTTCGTATCCTGTCCGCGGCAAATTCTGGCCAGTACTTGATGAGTTCCCAATAAGGACGAAACCGGTCTACTGGATGAATTGCCTTTCTACACTATACAATTCTTAGTTTATACTGACATATGTAAGTAATTAATGGGTCAGGTGTTTATATCAAGACCGCAACCTTGATTATAATAATATTAAATCGATTGTTTTCAGTTCCATGCAATTACCATTGCTATAATTTAAATTATTTTTCTTTGGCTATCGAATCCTTTTAAATTTCCTGTTTTGAACACATTAATAATGAAGTTCTGCAAACTGATTAAGCTAATCGGAATTCATGTTGGGGGTAACCAAAAGAGATTAATTTTATCAAGTTTCCAGAATCGCATAATCCTTTCTTTCTTTCACAATTTTAAAAATCGAGCTGATTTTATTATGAAATGCGATTGAGTAAACCAGGTAACCACAAATCCTGAGCCTTAGAAGCAAAAACATTAGATTCGAAATGTGTGAACAATTTCTCAGGTCTACACAAATGGAAATGTTATTCTAAAATACGAATCACTTTATGTTAAACAACAAACACCTGGCGTGTGTATACACATGGAACCCGCAAATAAAACTGTACTGAGCTTGCCAAAAATGAGCAAATCCAGAAATTTGATTCTATAATCCAGCTAAATCCTGCCAAGATTTGGATCAGTAACAGCAACGAAATAAACCGCACAAAACAATAATTGATTGCGCGGGTGGTGATAACAATTCCATAAGTTTAGTTTATGCACTGCAGTGAAAAAAGAATACTCTTAATTTACCTGTCGAAAAATAGTAAAATTACAAACAGTGACGTGATCATTGCATATCGAAAACGTGCTATTCTTATCAGATTACGGCGATAAACATATTAACGGATTTCAAACCGCAATTCAGATATGATTTATTTAGATCAAAATTTGGCTACAGTACACTATAATTTCTATCCCATTATATTTATTTAACATTTCAGCTTCACATTTACTCCGGAGTTGTAAATTTAATTTTATGCATTTTAGTGCTACATTTATATAACGTATTAAATCAAGCAAGCATTTGTAGCAAATGCAGTTTTTACAAATATTTAATTTCAAATTGCTGACTGGAACTAGTTAACTGTCGCATTCTCTTTATCAATTCACACACATGGCAAAACTACACGAACTGACTTATTTCGATTTCCATTGGTCATTAGCAGCGCCCAATGTCAAACATACTAATCAGAATAAAATACAAATGCATATTTAACATAATGGGAAGAAAATGTCAATTCTCTCTCACAAAACTCCCCTATACATCAAACATGAGGAAAATATCGGCTTCGGAATTACTGTATGTGTGTGGTTTGAATCCAAATAAAGATATTCTATTCTATTCTAAAAAAATATTTTGCAGCTATCTCCACATTTATATAACTTATTCAATGACGCAATGTCCGATTGCGTGATGTATGATATAATTTTAATTCAATTTTACTGACTTGACAGAAACGCATCCTTTTTTTCAATTTACGTTCCATATATTATAATTACCTTGCGTCATACATATTGTATTTCCGTATTGTATAATTAGGTCAAGGTCGAGATGTGAGCGCTTGGATTAAATAAGTTCTAATTTTTTTCTTGTTATAATTTATTTGGAACAAGTACCATTCAATATTTTAAATTCCTTAAATAATTAAATAAATGAGCATTCTTACAAATTTATATGAAATAATTTTAAAAATACATTTATTTTTGGACCCATCAGGATCCTTGCTCATTTTCGTTTTTTAACCCACTTGTAATTGATATCTTATTGTCTAAACTGTATTAGCTATAGTGCAAAATGATGTAAAGTACCCGCAAACATCCTATCTCAAATATTTGCACAACAGTAAAAAAAAATATTTATACCAAAAAAATTCCCCACATTAAAGTGGAATTTAAATAAAAATTGTGATAAAAGCCGACAAAAACGAAATATCTTCTCTTCGTAACACATTTCAGACAAGCATAAAAGCAAGAAAAATCATTTTGTAAAAAGCTCTGGAAAACACATTCACAAGAAACATTACAACATCTGGCCATCACACTCCAAAAAAACCACCTGATCAGTGAAAATGGGAAAAAATGGCCTTAATATAAATTTTCACCACAAGAACTCAATATACCTCCATGAATAGTCTTACTTCCCTTCTTAATAAGCTACCAACTGCAAAATTCACAGTACACCGGATCAAGCCCATTTAAAGCAGGGTCAGCCTTGCATCCATTAAACTAGAGTCAAAATCACGAAAAATTGCATTACTCTTAGCTCCAAAAACATGACTTAAACCCCAAAGGAAACAATATAAATTTCTCTGTGCAAATCAAACTTGCAGAACATTATTAGTAGTTCCCAAAAAGCGACAAACGAATAGCACAATAATTGTTTCAACAAAAGCAAAACCAACAGAATGTGCGCTTAAATCAATCTTAGAGCAATTTCGTCCATCAGCCCACTGCTTTAACTAAGTTCTCATATACAAAAAAACAAACAACTAGTGCAGCCCAGAAAATAACCATGCATATGTCATCATCAGTAAACCCAAAATCCCACACAAATAAATCATCAGAATCAGCAACAGAAAATGCGTTCATACTACAAAAAATACCAAAAATGTGGAACATTTTTGCTCTGATCTCAAGGTGAAATGACGAAAAAATTCTTAAGCTAAAGTAATATATACATAACCATCATAATGAAGGGGAACAAATTTTGAGAGGGTTTTAAATTCTCGACATCTATCACAGAAAGTTAGTTTTTAAACGGTCCCAAACGAGTAACAAATTCAACAGCAACTCATTTTCTTCAATTTAGCTCAAATTCTAGAATCAATACAACTATTTATATGTTATCTAAGTGAAAGATCTCTATGACCAGAATTAATATCCCTCCGTACAATTTCCTGTTAAATAAGGCTGTAAAAAATATGCAGTCTCGGAAATGTGGTTCAATCTCAACAAATTTGAATGCGAAAAAGAAATTTTAAATTATACATTAATTCGAGCGGACTTAGAAGCACAGGCCGTTTCTACCCTATGCACAATTCAAACTATAATCCCGAGTCAATTTTTTATAATAATCTCACTTCATGGACTTTGCTTACTTTTGTATTGAAAATGTCATACGATTTCAATAGACCGGCTAAGTCATAAGATATTTTCCAATATGTTGGAAAACATAACATAATGATATATTTTTCACATATAGAACAATTATAGGAAATTTTAACTTAATCAACGACCTACCGTGTCGCTTCTACTCCACTAACAATACGTTCAAATATTTAAGTCAATCTGGATCCATACAACTCATTCAGATAAAAACATCATTGCACAGTCCTATATTCTCACATTCCTCACAAAACTATACAGTGGGTAAAGGGCGTAATGGCGTCTCCTGACGAGTCGTCAGTAAGCACAAAAAGAATGTGCACGTGATTATACTTCTGGTCATAATTGAACTAATTTGTCACTAGGTGCGCAACACCTAATATATATATATATATATATATATATATATATATATATATATATATATATATATATATATATATATATATTAGTTCTCCGCCACAAACAGTATCTAACTGTTATATATTTAATTGAATGATATCATGATTACCGCGAAATGTGATAACTGATATCAATCAAGGCCAGAGTGTATGGATTTACTGGAGTAACAGGTGTTCAGATATAGTTGTTATTCTCAATTTTGGTGAATTTTAGCATAAATTGAAATCTATAGTGTTGGTACCATGTACCGACTCTGCAATTATAGTGATAGTAACACGAACCTTTTCGGTACTATAATATTCTTATAGTGTACTGACACAATATTCATAATGTTGTTATGCATTGTAGACTCGGTATATATATATATATATATATATATATTTATATATATATATATATATATTATTGAGTGAGTTAACGATGAAGTTGTATTTTTGAAGACATTACATGAAGTTAGCTTCACTGCTGCAGGTTTACACATTCGTATAGGAGATTGTACCATCTAATTTTCCCACATTCCTCACCAAAATAAAAAATAGCTGTTTTGACTTTGTATTCACTGATTTAGAAATTGGAACATATAATGCATACTAAAGTTGCATACCACAGCAACAATAAATGCACCCAAAATTAGGCATTTGATCATACAACTTAGACGTACTAACGGCTTATTATTTACACAGATCATCAAAATGTACAATACTAAAGAAAATACGTAACTACAAGAACTATCTTCAGGCTTACAAAAATTCAGTAACGAGACATACAACTTTAATCATTAATCCTGTGCTAATAAATATATTTCAAAATTATAATCTGTCACCACGCTATATATAATACAATCATTCCACTGCCTATCAATTTTGGAGTTCAACAGATTTGAAAAATATGAACACTATTCTTCAACACTTTATTCCTATTATAAATAATACAGCGAAACATGGTAATTGTATCAAGTATGCGGAAGATATTGCACTAATTTATTCAGTCAACGCAATAACTAAAGCGCAATCGTTGCTAAATATATTCACGAAGAACTACAAAGCATCATTTTTATACTTTAAAACATATCAGTTCTACTTAACGCATAAATTGGCCTTCTTAAAACTCGATAAGAATATATTACTCAAAGCAAAATTTTACCTTGGCTGAATCAATTCTCAAACGGATATAGAAAAATACATAGGAATATTTATTTCAAATGAATTATATCCCGAACAACATATTACCACCGTTTCAATTACAACCTAGCGAATAATCAATGTAATACTAAGAACAACAAATCGTGCTTAGGCTTATTCTGTTTAAGTCAAATATGCGACTCATTCTCGATTAAACAAACATTATTTGGAAACCCACAAACTAAGCCCTATCTGATAGACTGGAAGTACTCAAAGCCTACTTCTCAAAGCGTATATTTTCTAATTTTTATTAATCATGAAATCTTACTCAAGTGGCTTAGAAAGACAACAACATCTTTACTTGAATTGCACGCATATGTGCAAAAATTGAACCTCCAAGCATTTAACATTTATTCAAGTTCGATTTACAGAAAAACTGGAATCCGTGATTAATATATTTGCCTGCCTCAATTTCACAACTAAATGCAGAATATTTTGCTATTATAAAGATAACCAATCAAATAATATATAACCAGTTATCTGGTGAAAAACACAACCAATATCCGGATAGGTGTAAGCTTACTGTATGCGAAAACTTACAGGGCCTAGCGTGACAATAACAGACATACCAGACTATTAAAAAGCCATTGTTGAAATCAAAAATGTTAATTTGAAACTGAGTGATTTCTAATATACAACATGTTGGACCAAATATTTGTTATAGACGTGAACAGTGTATATAAGAGTAAAAAACGTGAAAGACACATTTTGGTTTTAAATAAATTTATTTTCATTGCTTCATGATCCTCCTCTACAAATTTGCAGCTTTGCTTTCTTAAGGAGGACAAATATAATGGCGTTTTCAAAGGTCGTGCATTATTTGAAAGAATGGGGTTGTGTTTACTTTAAATCTGCATACTTGATTAAAGCAACAATTCATGTGCGCATTCAAAAGTTTAAAGTTGAATCAGTTGGAATCGAAACATCATACTCATAATTAACATCGCGCAAATCTACATAAATCTATAATCGATTTGTGCTGCACTCGAGACACTAATAGTTTTTAGCCGCAGGATGCAAAAGAATTAAAATAATGATGTCCATGGAAAGAAAATATATTCGTTTATGAAATATCCAAGCAAAATCAAGCGGGTTGAAATAAAAATCAATTGATATATCAATGGCAATAGCTCAAGACTTTCTCTCCTATACGATAAAAATCACACTTATCCGCCTACAGACAAAAAAATTAAATAACGACTCAAAATGCTCTATACCAAAGACTATCGCAATACTGTGTCAATTAAATTGTATAATAAACTCAGGCTATTTCGAACTCATTCAGTCAAATAGAAGTATTAGAAGTTTAAAATTAAAGAAATGTTTAGGTGAAGTTAAGTACAATTGATTAAATTTATCCATCTTTTCTGCAACAAAGATAGTTTCATTGCGCCAGGTTTATTTTGCCGTACAAATTTATATTATCTATATAGGTAAGAATAAATATGAAACATTTTTCATGCAAAAGAGAATTAAATTCGAGTCATTTTTTGAAATTTCAATATCTCGTTGAATTTTTTAGAATAATATATGTACTTATTTGGAACGATTTCCTTGAGGATTATTGATGTGTTTGGCGAAAACTTTCAAATTTCTACTCGTTGTTGTGCACCAACATGAGTAATAAACTTTTATTTTTACTGGCTTATACCTCCAGAACAGTTACGGTAACTATTGAAATAGAGGACAGACTGGACAAATTTATTTACCTAATTGACTGTTTGTCACTTAAACGGCTTTCTTTATTACGTTTTCCAGGTCGGTCTTTTTTTTAAATGAACTGCTTATAGTGGCTTACACAAATTTGTTACAAATAAAACTTAATGCTTACTAAGTACATTCCTGTGTTTGGTGCAGGTCTATTGTTAACTGGCTTAAAAATTCCAAAGAATTCGTTCAGAATGGAGTGATAATTTCCTTGCTGAAGGAATTATCAGAAATACTAGTTTACAGACTAAATAGAAGAAAGAATGAAATCTATGCACGTCCATGATAAAATCACATGGCACTGACAAGTCTAGTTTTAACATCATGCTTTGCGCATTACACGCGGGCACAAATCCAAATGACTATGTATTACCAAGCTAATAGCGCACACAATCGAGCATTTTGTCCAAGGTTTCGCTATTGTTGACTGAAATAGGTTATGCAACTTCATCAGTTTTTGATGGTATCTCATTTCCGTCCTAATCGATGAAATTAATATTCGAGGCGCAACATACTAAGAATTTAAAACTTATTAGTTCAACCAATTTATCTAATTTGGGTAACGCAGAAACTGAAGATCGGTAGCTAGGAGTAACTTTCTTGCACAGGTCGCGAGATGTCTATAAATGGGTAACGCAGAAATTGAAGACCGGTAGCTAGGAGTAACCTTCTTGCACAGATGGCGAGATATCTGTAAATGAGTAACACAGAATCTAAAGACCGGTAGCTAGGAATAACCTTCTTGCACAGGTCGCGGGATGTCTGTAATTTAATCTCCTCGTGACATTTTTGGCAAATAGACATTACTTTTATAACGATTTTATAAGTAATTTATGAAAAAAATCCATATAATGGCGTCATTGTGTACAATGTGATAGAAAAGTATATTTAAGTAAATTATCCAACTTACTGGCAGGAACAAGGTAATTAACAGAGCCTTTACTGACTTCTGTTCCGCTCGTCAATGCTATAAGTTCAAAGACGACTGTTTCGCATTGTGGAGCAGAGGGTAGGTCCACAATTTTCTCGACAGCCGTACTGCTCGTTATTGAGTAATCTGCCTTCGTTGATGCGTAAGCCGCAGATAGGCTGTATGTAAGGTCCTGCGGCTTTTCATTTACCGTCCATGTTATTTTAACTTGTGTACCAGAATCCGCATTAGCTTGCAGATTTGATATAGTAACTTTAAAAGGAAAAGCGAAAACAGAATCATTATAAAATTCATCCTTATCATCATTATTAGTATTACAAATCTTATCATAATTTTCGTAATGAATTTCATTATCCTTATAAACATAACCGTTATGATCATTCTCATACTCCTAAACATTACCATAAACGTCAACATGATCATCGTCATTGGCGTCATTATCATTAATTTCTTTCCGAACATTATGATCATTAACTTT